>UELV01178108.1:0-36989 GCA_900490015.1 Megastigmus stigmatizans | reverse complement strand
CGACCAAAATGGTGGCCAGATCTGACCCTTCGCGGCCGGGAAGGTTTTGGGAATATACATTTTTTTTTTTGAGAATTTTGGCATTTAGTAATATTTTGAGCATTCAATCACTATACGGCGTACATTTGACCTGTACTTAGTTGAAAATACCCTTCAGACATTCTTATTAGTGTCACTTTCACTCCTACTTATATGTTCTAGATGAAAAATTCCTTTCGGGAGATATTTATCCCCAGCCATCTAGCGGTCTTTTAGTGAACTCTACCTGTCTTCAAGGCGGCGCGCATGATCGATTTCAATGCCAAATAGTTCATTTTTGATCAATAAAATATTAATTCTCTATGTATTTATTAAGTTTGATAGTTGATTAGATTAGTGGCCATATCTGACCCTTCCCGGCCGCCTGGAGGTTAATTCCGCTCGCGCATCTCATAAAAGAATCAAACGCGACACGTTGATTCGATCACATTATACACAATCACGCGAATAATTGCATTCTACTCAAGTCCACGTGCCTCGATTTGAAATATTTATAGAAAGAAATACGAGAGCGAAATTCTCGTTCGTTCCTCACAGTTTTTTGCGGTGCATAAAAAAATGAAGAGGAAAGACAGAGACAGAGAAAGAGAGAGAGAGAGAGAGACAGAGAGAGAGAGAGAGAGAGAGAGAGAGAGAGAGAACGAGAAGCCATGGAAAAGCGTATTTCGCGAAAATTTGCATCGGTTCGATATAATACATATTCCAATACAGCGCAAAAAGCAGTGCACGCGGAATACGAAGATCGGCAAAGAAACTCCGCGGCGTGTATATAAAATGTTTGTGGGCGAGCTCTTTTGAAGAGAGAGAAAGAGAGAGCTACACCGTTAAATTAAAAAAAAGAAATTGCGAAAATCCATCTCGCTGCAGCGAATTCGAAAAGAGAGACGCGTGCGGGCGCGAGGCCATCCAACCATTTTTCATTTTACTTTACTATATAGCTATACACACAAAGGGTCGCTGTATGAATTATCGAGTCGAATATGGTGGGTAAATAATAACGAGGTCCGCTAATTTTGAATTAACAACAATATATCCGCTAATTGAAATTCTTCGCGCCTTGATTCTCAAAGAGTATACACACACATATATAATACAGTATACCTAAACTGAAATAGCCCATTAAAAAAGGAGGCCTAAAGTGGTAAAACACAATGGTTTAACGTCCGACGACTCGTTCATAAGAGCCTAGCGCGCACTTAAAAACACAGACGCGCACGCAGTGTAAAATCAACCGACCGAAATAAAGTTCCGTCACATGACACGTAACTCTCTCTCTCTCTCTCTCTCTCTCTCTCTCTCTCTCTCTCGGTCTCCCTTCAATTACGCGACCCTTACACATCGACAGCTGCAGGCTTTAAAAGAAAAGAGCGTATAGTACGATAAAGCAACTCGTAAAACATTATGCGCGTCGGCGTCCCCGCTCCTATACGCGCACACGCTCCCCCTCCTACATTAAGAACGACGAAAGGGAAAAAAAGCAGAAAATGTAATGAAAGAGCGCGCAGCTAGGGCATAATCGTCACGCGGTCATCGCTATATAAAGGCGAGGAGAAAGAGAGAGAGAGAGAGTATATAAGCAGGTGAACGGTAGCATTATGCGATTCGAAAGACTTTAATTCGATCGTGTGTATTCATATCTGTGTGTGTATGTGTGGGGAGGGTTAAGTTCTGATGATAGATTTTGACACGCGACCCAAGAGTGTATCATTTGGCCTGAATCGATGCGCATAGATAAAAGAGCGTCCCTCTCGTGTGAGTGTATTACATGAGGCATCATTTTGACGAGCGAATCTATTTGCGTTTTTATGCCAATCGTATATTTAGTTTTTTTTTTCTTTTTTTCGTTTCTTCGCGACTGCGGAAAATCGTGCACGTGCGGTTGTAATGTACATATAGCGAAAGTCCATTGAGCGTACATTTGAAAATCGGAAATATCGACTTTGGTTTTGTGCATATTTAGTTGTGCGAGTTGTATTAACATTCAGTTATGATAAAAAATGTATCGGGATAGGATATAGCTTTTCGAGCGCAACGGAATAATAATAGTAATTTATGAATAGGCGCGATGAATTGGAAATATGGTTATACTTGAGAAAATCAATATCATATTTATACAAATTAACGAAGTTTAATAATTTGCTTTGAAATAAAAAAAAATATAAGCAGCGTGAAAGATTCATCTTTGATTTTCCGATCATTATCTTGAGAATTTGCATTATCCGTTTACAAAAGAATGTACTATCCTAGATAAATTGTTCCTTACGTTAAAAAAGGTTTTCTTAAGCGTTTTTCGATCTTTTTTTCCACACCTTTATGCTATAATTAAAGAGTACATTTCTAGATTGCACACTCGCGCATATATATGTATATATATAAATCTCTTTTATTATTAACTTCTTTCCCTATCAACTCAGAACTAAATAACAACTACCTAGAAATTAGCAGTCTCACGAGGTTACTTTCGTACTATACATATATATGTATATCCCCTAATTGCGAGAATGCAAACTTCAAAGTACAATGTTTCTCACAGTCCCTCGACTTATAAAACGATTCAATTACGAGCTGTCGGGTATAAGGGGGAGGGACTTGTATCCCGAGGGCAAGGCAGTCTGAGTATCTGAATAGTGCGAGAGAGAGAGAGAGAGAGAGAGAGAGAGAGAGAGAGAGCAATGCCTAACTTCAACCTCTTTGTTACGCCTATATAAGCACCGGAGAAAACAAAAAACGAAGGAGACGGCAGTAGTAGCGGGTATATACACTCCAATTTACTTACATAACCTGCCTAACGCACAAAATGAAGATATATACGTTCGCTAGAAGAAAGAGAGAGAGAGAGAGAGAGAGAGAGAGAGAGAGAACACCCAATTACGCCAAGTCTAGCAGAGAAAAAAGAGCGAACGCGGTAAGACAATAAAGGTGGAATCGAAGACAGGTTTTTCTTGCTACTTGGATTAATCGCAGAGAGAGAGAGAGAAAGAGAAAGAAAGTAAAAAAGCGAAGGAATATAAATTGCATAATATAACGCACGAAGCCAAACACCACGCACACGTATTTTTCGAGCAGAGAAAGAGAGAGAGTGATAGATAGATATTAGTTTATTTGTAATAATTAAAAAAAAAACAATAAAAACACTTCAATATACATGAAATTCGCAAAGAGAGAGAGAGCGAGAGAGAGAGAGAGAGAGAGAGAGAGAAAGAGAGAGAGGGAGAGAGAGAGAGAGAGAGAGATTTTCCAACTACGCCGACGACAACTGCACCGTTCGTCTATAGGTCTAGCGAGAGCCGCACGCACACACATACACTTGACATTACAATTCAATTTTCCGCTACTTACAGTTCCGCTCCGATCTCCTCTCGTTCGTTCCTCTCTCTCTTTCTCTCTCTCTCTCCTCTCATTCTCTCTCTTTTGCTCTCTTTCTCTGTCGGAGTCGCTCGATCGACTCTTGGCGACTTGCCGAGTCGTGGGGCGCGCGCGTGTGTATATGTGTATGTATAAGCGAGGAAATAAAAGGAGGATGGAGAGAAAGAGAAGGCAGAAAAAGGACGCAGGTGCTGTATATACATGTATATGTATCGCATAGAGGAAGAGAGAGAGAGAGAGAGAGAGAGAGAGAGAGAGAGCGAGAAGGCGGAGGTTAAACGAGCAGCGATGGAAACGGTAGGTGCACTTCCAAGATTATTGGCTTCCACCTCGCGGAATTCTGTACACGCGCGCGCATGTGTGTGTATGTGTGTGCTCGCGTATATAACCTGCTGCAGCGGTAGAAACTCCGCAAGAGCGCCTTGTATTCTCTGTTTTTTCTTTATTCTTTCATTTTGCCTTTTCCCCCGCGTCTTTCCACACGCGCGCCGCCTTTTTATTGCTTTCCACGTTTGTACGCGCGCGCGCGTGTGTGTGTGTGTGTGCGCAGGTCTTGGCGTGCAGCTCCTTTGTTTCATTGCTATACAGCTGCAGCTCGCGCGGCGTTTATTGTTGAAGCCGCGAACCGCGTTGCATTTCGTTATATATGATTCTTCTCTTCGCGCGAGAATCGACTCTTTAATGCTCGGGGTATATAAGCGCGCACGGCGAGCTTTGCTTTTCCGCGCATTATATATATATATACTCGAATTCGTCTAGTGCGGTTAGATATAAGTATTTCGGGATTCAACTGTGAGTTGAGGAAACTGCACGATGTTTGGTTATAAAGCCGGCGATATTCGTGGACTGTATAATGTCATCTCGTAATAAAATTACAACCGACGAACATGTTGGAAACGAATATTGTCGCAGACAGATATCTATACCGGCAAACTGCATGTGCAGACAATATTATAGTCCAGGGTCGAATGTTCCGCTCGCGCTTCAAGCCACTATACATCCTTCTCCACATGACTGTCGCGCAAATCAAATCAAAACCAAATCTCTCTCTCTCTTACACGTCATTTTACCCTTCAGCCACACCCTCGACTACTTTCACCTCAACATTTTCCACTCCCCGCATAACAAACGCTCGCGCGACGCGCATTCGTGCAGCGTCTCCCGCAAAAAGACGTAGGTATATAGACAAAACACAGGTCGGAGAGCGAGAATTCTGGTCATTCTCTTCATACCTCGCACACACACACACACACACACATACACACACACATCTATACACGCGTGCATCCTAAGGTATTTTACTGCGGAGTTCTGCATCTCCGTCTCTGTCTCTCTCTCTCTCTTTCTCTCTGTCTCGCGGTCACCGCTATGGTAACTATACTCATTAAATCGATTTGAGCTGCACCCAAGTGTGTGTGTGTGTGTGTGTGTGTGTGCTGCAGGTGCAGGCGCGCTCTCCTCTAACTGCTGCACGCGCGAGCGCTGTACATCCCATTTTGTTGCTTTGCCGCGCGCGCGCGCGCCGACCGTATACATATACACATACAGAGGAGAGTCGTAATGTCGACGCTTCGGCTTTGTGTGTCTGCGGCCTGCAACGGACTTCTTTATAGCTTTCTTGCCTCTTCTATACCACTGCTGCTGCTGCTGATGCTTCTCCTCTGTTTTTTTTTTTTTTTTTCGAGGGGCGTTCAGTTAACTTTTTGCGCGCACGCAGCTACGTTATTGCACCGGGTCTGCGTTTAGGATTATGCGATTCTTCAATTATGACAATGGGTCGAGCTTCGCCTGCCGCTCGCTCTTTCTTCTTTCTCCTGCGCACTTCGGTTGTTTTCTTAATTTTACGGGTTAGGGGTTCCTGCTGATCGTCGGCCTGTGATATCGTGCAATTTGCTCGAGTGCAGCGCGGTTTGCGGCCGTTGGATGCGACCGCCGTACTTTATATGTAGGGGGATTGTTCTGAGGATTTTGGGTTGACCCTTTATTTTGTCTTTGACTTTCCATGCTTGGGAATTTACTTTTGATTTTCATCGATTCTTTATTGCTAGTAAGAGGAAATGTTTAAGCTTAATTTATGGCTCAGATGCATGGTTTTTCTTTATCTGTGCGATATGTATAATGATTTTCCATTGATATATCGTGTAAAAAAAAAAGAAGGATAATGAACTACCAACAAGCGCAAATAGAAACTCCACTTTATAATTCATCAGAAGAAATCACTATGATTACGTACAAAAATCTGGAAAAAAAATGTATATAAACACGGGAGTATAGCGGGTAAACGCGTAAAGTATTCCAATTATCCGTAGGAATTTAAATGACACTTATCTCCACTAAACGTTATATCACGAAGATTGTTTGTACCACATCGCGGCTATTACGTGCCATAAACGTCGGTTTACAAAAAAAAAAAAAAGAAAAAAGAAGAAAAAAGAAACACAGAGAGAAAGAAGCAAGTGTCATTAAGCTCGCTAGCAGTATGAATCACGTCTCGCGAGCTGCACCAACTTTTTTTACGACGAAAAAAAAAAACTCGAGAGCAGAGGGAGAGAGAGAAAGAAGGTTTAACTGGTAACTCATAAATAATTAATCGGCTCAATTACAACGCTTGAGAAAAGCGTGTGTCACAAATCCAACGACAGACATTTTTTTTTCTTCTAACATGTAGCAAACGATGTTTGCGCAAACGAGAAGATCGGCTATACAACGAAACGTAAAGCAGCGGCAGCAGCAGCGTCGCGGCAAAATTATAAAGTTGGCATTGCCCGCGACGCCCGCCGTGGATATATATCGCGTGCCTCGCTTAATCCCCAGGAGTGATTATCGATTTACGACGTCACGTTAAAAGTAGATGGAGAGAGAGAGAGAAAGAGGCCGGAGATCGGGTTTAAAGCGCGTTGAGAAATATCCCGAGGAGCTGCTGCTACTACTACTATACTTGTCACGCGAGCCAAAACGATTGCGCTGTATATATACTATAATTTAGCCAATTTCCGGCTGCGGCCAAGTCCACGCGGTTAATGCCACTTTTCCCTTCTCTCTCTCCCTATCTCTCTCTCTCTCTCTCTCTCTCTCTCTCTCTCTCGCAGCTCTCCTTATCGATCGCTCTCCCTTCCTTCCTTCCTTTCTCATTTCTGCACGAGCTACCATTAAGAGTCTTGCGAGTTGTCGCTGATAATGCTTGCACAGTCATTGCCTATTTAACGCCGCATTAAATGTGCTTATCCCCCTCACCCCAGATCCGCCTCTCTTTTTTCTTCGACCCGTTTCCCGTGGATTTTATGGAGGAATGTAGCTGAATCGGGTAGATAATAGCCGAATGAGATTGTTTGCGATCTTTATTTTGTAAAAAGTGATCGTTATTCCACTTATATCTATATATCCTTACAGGAATTCAGTTATTATACCTGAGTAAATGTGTTATTGAATGTTTCTCTATATAGGTAAGTGAAATAAAAATCTGGATTGATTATCGAGCCAAATTAAAATTCTAGTCCTATGACTTGTTTATAAAATGGCGTAAATTCATCATCTGAATTTTAATTTACAGCATAATAAATTTTCACACAACAAAAGACTTCAGTTTACAAGTTTCGACACACGCAATTTTTAAACAATATATAAGTATTACCAAGTGAAATGCATCTTATATACATCTCGACGCTTCGAAACCATGTACGTCACAACAAACCACTCGCAAATGGACACGATAATAAGTATAATCTTCGGCAAAAGGCTATATATAATATATAAGTATGCAGGAGATGCAAAGATCGTAGGAACGATGCACAAAAAAGTCGAGGTTAGAGGTATTTCGAAATGGAATTTCCGCACAGCTCAAGACAGGTCATCGTCGAGTCTCTTTCGGCGCACGATTCGAAATGATAAAAAGAGCTGGGGGAAAACGAGAAAAACCGGAGATAGCTAGAGAATGAATGACTGAGTGAGAGAGAGAGAGAGCGAGAGAAAGAGAGAACAAAGAGAGAGAGAGAGAGAGAGAGAGAGAGAGAGAGAAGCGGCAGGAGCAGCAGCAGCAGCAGCCTCGGCTATTATTTCTCATTTGGCCGCGAGAAATCCTTTTACATCTCGTTTCCGCCGCGAGCGGGTTCTTTCTCTTTTCCTCCTTTTTCCACTGCTGCTCCGCCTTCTCCTCCTCCTCCTCCTCTTGCTCTCGTTATATTTCGTCTCTAGCATTCCTCGCAAATTAAACGACAATGGGCCGCGGGAATTTACGAGCGCATAACACTTTTCACGAATATTCTCTCTCGTTCTCTCTCTCTCCCACTCTTGACTCGCGTGTCCTGCCGCTTGATGTATATCTACACACGTACACGCAATTTTTCCCCTCGAGGGATATTTCGGGCTTTAATAAAAGACGGTTTACGTACGCGTACGATTCGCCCTATTTGCATAGTATTTTAAAAACTTATATACATATACATTCTTGCTCCAATTCCTCGGCAAGTGTGACGCACACCTCGTTTATTTTAATTCTCGAGTTTGATAATATAATCGTGGATCATGCTTTGTAATCGAGATTGGATGTATTCTCGGAAGTCGATATAGCTAATCGGAAGAAACGGAACGTTTGCTCGAATTTCTATAGCTTTGTACAAATTTCAGTCTATTACTTAATTTATACATTGCTTTACACTCGATTAATCGGGTACATTGTATAAATTGACAAATTAATATACGCGAAAAGCATATCCACTTTTCATCCCAGTTGGAACTCGCCCCTAAGCGCAGATATTCGAATCTAAATGTATATAGCTCAGGAGCCATTTTTCATGCTAACAAAAGTTGGCGCGCGGCGCAATTCCGAGTCTCGATGCGTTAGAAGTGCAAGTAATCACAATCGTTCGGGAGGGATGGAAGAGCTGAGCCACCGGGCAAAAAGAAGCTCTAAGAATCGTGAGCTTCGTGCATTAAGAAGGTAGAGAAATTTTTCTCATGAAAATATACGAGGCTAGAAGAGTAGTAAGAAGCTCCGCTGAGAAGGTGGTGTGGGAGCTGCGAAGAGGAAGAATAAAAAAAAAAAAATATTAAAATCTCTTACCCAATTACATAATTCTTTCCCGGCGCTGCTGCTGTCTGGGCGCATCCTCTGCTTGCGCGCGTCCGCACGGCGATATTTTCTCATTCAGCGATAGCCTTCGCTCTACTCGCCGCCGGGAGGAAAGTTTCTTTCGTCAACTTTATAATAAGTCCACGGAGCAGCTCTCGCCTACCTTTTTTTTCCTCAATTCTCTCCTCCCTCTCTCTCTCTCTCTCTCTAGCAGCTCACTCCCCTATCAAGGAGAAAGACAATGGAAGCGCTTTGTCTGGGTTTATTTTTTCCCCTCAATTCTGGAACGGAAGTCTCTTTCGTCCGAGGAGCTGCTGCTGCTGCTGCCTCCTTTTTTTTCTCCTTCTTTTTCCTATTCCAACCTCTCCACCACCTCCTACTCCTTCTCGAGAAGATTAACGAAGGAGCTTGGCAAATTACGAGATCCCCCTCGGCGGTATGAGCAAGAAAGAAAGCGAAAAAAATGAAGAGAGAGAAAGAGTGAGAGAGTGAGAGAGGAGGGAAAGAGTAGACGGCCCGCGTCGTTCGCCCGCAGGAACGTATCTACTTATCCGCTCGCGCGCCTGCGACGCAAGCGAATCCTCTTCTCTTCC
The DNA here is from genome assembly GCA_900490015.1 of Megastigmus stigmatizans. Classification (NCBI taxonomy): domain Eukaryota; kingdom Metazoa; phylum Arthropoda; class Insecta; order Hymenoptera; family Megastigmidae; genus Megastigmus; species Megastigmus stigmatizans. Next base: position 27,923 of record UELV01178108.1, on the reverse strand, counting down.
TTCCTTTTGCCTCCCATCGCTTCTTTCCTTTTCTTCTTCTCTTCTTTATTTTTCGCTCTCCCTGCGGAGAGTGAGAGAGAGAGAGAGGAGCTCGAGCAGACGGCGGCGCTTGGCGTTCGTGGAGTAGGTGCCGCGCGAAGAAAGTAAAGTAACGGAAAGGAGGAGAAAAGAGCCGAGCGCGGCCGACTGCAACGCTATCCTTTTATATATATATATATTAGCTGAGTAGTCGCGCACGACGGTCAAAGTACAGGGTAAATCCGTCGGTATTCGGCGCGCGCGAACCGGGACTAGAGATTTACCTTGCGAACGAGATGCTATTTCACCTAAAGCGACTTTATATACTGTCGCTTGGAATTTATAAATTTCTGTATAGTGTTTTAAGGAGCGAGGCGCAAGAGCGAGTGAGCTTTCGAACTTTTTGTTTTTATTTTGTTTGTATTTGCAGAAAAAATAGAATACGAGCTTCCAAACTGTTGTAATTGAAAAACTTGTGATTTCTCGGAATAATAACAAATCGTTACGTAACTATAAGAAAAATAAAAATAACCTTATTTGCACTAGTCAATCTGATTATGAAGCACGTTAAGCAGAAAAAAGCAATTCATATTCATAGCTTTATAACAAACGATTTAATTAAACCCAATGATTATTCAATTAAAATCTAAACGCTGCAGTCTCGCAGGGTTAAAGCCTTCCTAGAAAACGCGATCTTCGCTATAGCAATTAAATACTTTATATCACTAGATCGAACGAACGGAGAAAAAAAAAGAAAAGAAAAATGCGCCGAACGAATCGATATAAATATAGAAAACTTTATACCTTCGTTCCGCGAAATCCCTGACAGGAACTTTTATAAAAAAAGGTGCGGAACATAATAACAAGAAGAAGAAGTAGAAGAAGAGAAAAATCCATATACGCTCCTGCGATGCAGAAAGTGCAGAATCTCGGGGGGGCACACAGGCCTTATCAAATGATTACTCCGTTGGTTTAAAGTAACCGATGACGAGAAATCCCGGATTGCTACCTTCTTCCGTTCCCTCGTACCGTCTTGGCCTTCCTTCTCTTCCACTTCCATCTCCACCTCCTCCCACCGTATTATCCTCCGTTTCTCCTCTTTCCGCAGATTAGAGCTTGAATCAATATTGGGCAGCGAGGCGAGCAGCTTTTATCGGCGCGCGACGACGAGGAGCTGGAGGAGGTGGGCAAAACGAACGAACGAACCAACGAAGAAGCTCCGGCACCGTGAAAAGAAATCTCCCGTTCCTTTCGCTTCTTACTTCTTCTGCTACGCTTCATCCTGTTCCCTCTCTTCCTCCTCACTCTCTCTCTCTCTCTCTCTCGCTTTGTCTCACTGATTTATCCTCTTACTTCTCCTTAACTCTCTTAGTTTTTTACCCTTTTCTACCCATCTGTGCTCCTTCTCCTCCTCTCTCCCTCTCTGACTTTCTCGCTCGTTTCGTTCGCTCGCTCTCGTTTAGCTCTTTTATGTTCTTTATCTCTCTCCCCCCCCCCGCCCGCCCGTCGACCGTGTTTCTTTTATTATTTTATTATCTTCCTCTTGCGCGCTCACCCCTTGCCCGCCGCGGCTGCTCCCCCGTTTTATTATTCTTTTCTGATGTTCCGGGCGCGCGTCTCTCTGTCGTTTTGTTAAAAATCGTGTTAATGCGAACACTTGTTTTACGTCGCCCGGCCAACATGGATTATGAACCAAAGCTGCTGTTGGCGTGTCGCGCGAAATTATTAAAATTGCTTTTTAATCATGCCCTCGCGCGCTTTGCTTCTTTTGCGCTGCTCGCGTTAAATATTCCTGCGAAGCGTTACTCTTTACACTATTTACGGAGCATTCGAAACATAAATAATTTATTAACGACTCAACGTATGCGCGGTGAATTTATATATTTTTATATCATCAGAACGGTAATTTTTGTGAAAAAATGAAAAAGTAAATTAAAAATAATCATGATTTTTACAGCATGATTTATCTCCCTTTTTTTCATACATAACGTCATGCAGTATGATTTATTACGATCACAAAAATATAATTAAGAATAGATTGGATCGAAATAAAAATGAAAATTTTAACGCTCCGCTCGTGTATATACTGCAACACCCGACCGACAGTAATTTCCCAGATTTTCTGTACACCTTTTTTATTCATTATATGCTTTAGTAATCATCGTGTAAGACACAGCCCGTGATTCATATACATTAATTAATGTATTTGATACACTTGTGCTCACCAAACACCTCGACGTTTTTGCTTCGAGCTCCATCAATCTGACCATCAAATAAATCATTCAATCGTCTCTCCCCTCTACTTCTAACTTTTTACACTTTTTTATTATTCCTCTCACTCCCTCTCTCTCTATATATATCTCCCTTGATCGTTCTCAAGAGGAGGAGAGGATATCGAGGACCCTTGGCGTACTGCTCGCCGTGAAATAAAGACGAGGACAGAGAGAGAGAGAGAGAGAGAGAGAGAGAGAGGGAGGAAAGGAAGCGAAGCTCGAGCCAACAAGCAGCGGAGACAGAGAAGATGTAAAATGCTTTCTGTCGCGATAGAAGGCGGAATAGCTAGAGAATGAGTGAGTGAGAGAGAGAGAGAGAGAGAGAGAGAGAGAGAGATAGGAAGAGAGAGGAAAGGAGAAAAGAGAAACGGAAACGAGGCGGAGAGACGAGGACGACGATATGGACCGAGAAGCCCGTCCGAGTGGTAAGCGGAACCAAAAGAGAGACATACAAACTCTCGCGAGGGTCGACGACGTCGACGCCGCGCGCAAAGGGAAAGAAAGAAGGAGACACATAATGATAGGGGGATACACACACACACACACACACACAGACAAAGAGAAATACGCGACCACCTCTCTTTTCTCCGTCTCTCTTTAGATATACTTTGGAGATTTCTCAAGGAAGAGAGAGAGAGAGAAAAAAAGAGAGGAGAGAACATGCAACGTATAAGGGGATACATTTTTTATTTGTGCCAAGGAGCAGTGTCCCGAGGATTCGGAGACTCGACCAACTTACCGAACTTTTACGCATTCCCCTTCTATCCTATACCTCCTCTCCTTCTCCCTTTCTCTCTCTCTCTCTCTCTCTCTCTCCTTCTATATCCCTCTTTTGGACAAGGATTTACAGATTACGCGCACGGAGGGACAGAAAGAGAGAGAGAGAGAAAGAGAGAGAGAGAGAGAGAGAGAGAGAGAGAAGGAGAGAAGAGGTCGAGCGAGCAGGCGCACAAGAAAAAGACGACGAGCAGGCGGCAGCGGCGGCGGCGGCAGCAGCAGCGGCAATGCAGAGTCTCGGCTCTCTCTCTCTCTCATCGAGTCCGCGCGGACTTTTGCCGAGGGTCCGCGTATATATAAAGTATGGCCGCCGCGAGGCGAACTCTTTCCTTAACCGGCCAATCCCAGTCGAGGTCTCGACCACGTCAACCAATCGGCTCGCGCGGTCATTACGCGTTTATTGTCGCACCGCTACGAAACCACTGTGTTCTATACGTGTGTAGCGCGCCTCCGATTGTGTATGTGTGTGTGTGTGAGAGAGAGAGAGAGTGCGCGGCAAGGAAAATGACTGTTTATAAATAATTAGAGAGGTTTTAATTAACCCTCGAGACGCGCGGCGCGACTGTTCCTATATACCTCGGCGTCCTCCCTCGGGACCTTCCCTTTATCTCTCCTTCGCGCTGTTTACAATTTCAACGTGGTTTTTTTTTCCTCTCTCTCGCTCACTCTTTTGCTCTGCACGGGTAAGTGCGGCCCGATCTCTTGAAATTTCGGTACGGGGAAAGAACGAGAGGGAGAGAGAAATCGGACTCGCCGCGCGATCGATGAGCGACAGAGTTTGGGTCTCGTTATATGCTAGGACGCGTGAAGCGGTTGCTGCTGTTGCTGCTGCTGATATTTTTTGCCGCCGATGGCTGCAGGATTTGTTTTGGAAATTTGGAAAACAATTTGGATTTTTGAGAATGATTGCGCGTCCAGTAGATCCATATATTCCATTCGCGTTGAGCTGTGTGATAAAGTTGTGCTGTGTCTTGACATACCCAACCGTTTCTACTTAATGCGTCGCTCATCCCCCAAAAAGCAATTTGTTCCAAACTATTTTAAATCTCAACTTGTATTCAAGCATTCTCAGCCACTTATTCTCCGAACACTTGAAAATCCATCAGCAACCGATGAAAACCAATCCTTAAGCTCTCGAAAAATCGACGCTTTCCTGCATGCGTGTGCGCGCAGACCAATATATATATAGCTCAAAAAGGAAACACAAACACCCAAGCAAAGAGAAACAAATGGGAATGAAAAGACGAAAAGAGAGGAGGAGGAGGAGGAGGAGGAGGGAGAGCGAAGGGAGTGGAAAAAAAAATAAAACATTGCCAACGGTCAACTGCAGCAGCGTGCCACTCTCAATTTCGCGTCACGAAGCTTCGTCGAAAATCCGAAATGCAGGAGGGGGCGCGCTGCGTTTACGCCTCACCCCACCTTCTCACTCTCTCTCTCTCTGCTCTCTGCTCTCTGCTCTCTGCTCTCTCTCTCTCTCTCTCTCTGTGTATGTGTGGTGTTTTTTCTCTCTCTTTCTCTCAGCAGCGTTGGCCACCCCTCGTTCTCGCGGTTATACGCGTCGCGTCGACAGGTCCAATTTCTCGATTCTCCGCAAGTACTTGTATACAGTAGTACGTGCTGCGTCGCACGGCCACAATCTCTATGTGTATATGTGTGTGTATATATATGTGTATATACATATATGTATGCTTGACTTGAGAGACGGAGAGAAAGAGAGAGAGAGAGAGATGGAGGCAACGAGTTTTTGCGGGTGCACCGGCGCAGCGATCGCACACATGCCTATTTAAAGGCATTAGAAGCGTGCGAGCGAGCGTGGTTCTCCTCGCCTGCGGGGAAAAGGGACGGAGGAGCGCGAGGAGCCAAGAGGTTGGCTAAGTTCGGGCCACGTGAGAAATAAGATTGTTTAACAATTTGCGAACGAGATGTGTTTTTTCCCTCGTTTATTTGAATTTGGGTGGTTTTTTGTCGGATGGGAATTGAATGAGTCCTAGCTGGGACATTGGGTGGATTCTCGGGTTCTGACGGCTAAAATTTGTGAGTTGAATAGTGATTGACGGTTCACGTTTTTTTTTTTTTTTGACACTTATGGTTTTGCATTTTGAATGCGATTGGATTTTGAAGAGCTTAATTCAGATTTGGAAAACGAACAGCTGTTAATTTAAATTTCTCTGAAAAGAGACGATTTATGCACGCTTATAATAAATACCTTTACCTTTTGAAATTTTAATTTTTAGTAATTACCGTCTCTCGACGCTCATTCTGTAGCATGCAAATATCGAAATCAAAATGAAAATTTATAGAAAGTCATGCCATTGCATTTAATCTATATTATTGTTAAAAATCGCTTCTAGCTGCTTTCTCAAAGAGTCTCAATTTTCTTTTCAATATTATGTTTCTCTTCTATATTCTTAACATTGTCTTTCGTTGATATCTTTTTCTACCTACAATTTAATATTTAAAGATTTATCGAAAAAACTGCATAACGCAAAATCGATTATTATTTTTTTTAATTAAGGAGGTTCGTCAGGTACGTAGGAAGTCAAAAAAAACTTGTAACAGACTTTCTATTGACTAACTTAGTTAATAATTTCTAATGAACGTTATTTTATCAGGTCATTATATAGTTACATATTAAATGTATTAATTTCAAACAACGTACGCTGTGTCAAAAAATGCGACGTTGCCATTACCTTAGATAATGGAGGTTATCCTGCTCAAGTTTAGCTATTTTATGCAAAAAAACATATAAATTATAAGTCTTATAGTTAATCTAGCGAGTTGTACAAGCTCTCAAAATATTTCCTAAATATACTGCGTGTAAAAGTTTTGTAGTAAATAGTTCGTTAATAACTATACAGTTTAAGTTAAAAGTCTAGAAAAATGCAGCTCTACATAAGACTCAATGTTAAATTGCAAAAGTTTATTTTATTAATATCTAATTAGTAAGGGTACTAAACAACTTAAAACTTTAACATGTTGTTTAATATATAATAATAAACTTATATTTATAATTTCATCAAAATCCATTCGTTAACTCTCAACCTAATGAACCTCCTTAAGCTAGCTCAATTTTGAAGTTAACTTTCAATGCATAAACACCCCTTACTAGTTCCAAACTTGTGTAAAAATTACTAATCATATCCAATTAATAGCACATGATTATTTATTATGTTAAGAACTATGGCGCTCAAATCCAGGTATTCATTTTTACCATTAATAGAAAAAGATACCACCGAATCAAAAAAACCCGTTTATAGCTGCGACCTCCCCCTCATTAATTCTTTTAGGATGAAAAAAAAAAACTACCTATTAATCCCTTTTCACAAGTTCAATTATTGTATTATTTAATCTGTAAAAATATTATACGTTATTACGAATCGCAGGTATTTATATTCATTATCTCACTTATCGCCAATTTATCTTGGTGATACACGTAAAACAGCTGGAAAATTCTGCGAATGAAAGCTTAATTCCTGGAAGCTGGTATATTTGCATACTACTGGGTTTGAGCTGGAGTTCTCTGCAATTACCGATAAAACATGAAATCGAGGTTGATTCAATTATGCCACACGAGAAAGCATAATTGAGAAAGTACAGTGCGGGACAGGCACAATGTTTTGCAGTTGCTCCGCGCTCTAATTGTCCATCGATACTTTAAATGCGATAAATTAAAAGAAACCGCTTCTTTCCAAATAACCCATTCTCAAGCCACGCACGATACCTCTCGAGTGAATTTTCGATTATTTAAATCCCATTATAAAGTCATTAATTACAGACCGGATTCCCCAGTTTATTGCACTCGCCGCGACAATTTAAGAGATAATTCGCAATCAAAAAAAAGAAAAAAGTAGCTGCAACAGAAGCCGGAATATCTGCATACCGCACCACGCGCCCGCGCTCGCACACCTTATAATTTAATAAAGAGCAAATTCATTATTCATCCGCGAAGCAATTGACTTTTTCTCCTTGCACCGTCGCGCACGCGGTGACGAATAAGTCTTATATAAACCATGATTCCCATGGAGAAAGTGTATACTAACTAAATATATATATAAATCGTGTATTAAGTAGATTAGAACGATCAATTAAGGCAGCAAGGCGTGCGCGCGAATCGTTTTGCAGAGCTCGCAAACGCAAATTACACGCGCCGATCTAACGCGTGCCTCCGCCGATGTTTTCGCGCCTGTTGCTTTTAATAAAGTCCACGCCGCTATCAATCCGTATGTATATACGCAAGGAAAACGTGTATAGACAGCTTTGGCTGTGTGTGCCGCGTATACCGTAACCGCGAGGTTGCAAATTGCCTGTATAACCGCGGGACTACCTTTCTTTTTACTGCAGAGCTGTGCAGCAGTGTCTTTGGAAAATATTTTACGCGACCGATGCGATCGATTTTTCGTAACGGATCTTCTGAAATATTTAGATTTGCCCACACGGCTTATAAATCCCGACGACAACTAGGCCATCGAAGAAAGAGAACCGCTGTGTTTTGTTTACGAAATGAATTTTGTTTGAAGCGCGCGGGGGTAACCTTTCATGCGGTTTTATATAGAGATGTAAGCTGATGCCTTGACTCGCGAGTGCAGCCGATCAAATGGTATTTATAAATTTTACGAGCGTGAGAAAAAATATTGGCTCGTACGCTGCGGATGGATATACTCGAATATTGGTCGTGTCTTAAATATAGGAACCGCTTTGAAACGAACCTCAAAGATTGGATCTTCAAAGCAAGTAATAAAAAGAGATTTGAGAAAACATTGAATCTATCGCGTTCTCGACAAATTACGCGAAAGATGACCTGCAGCAATTTATAGTCCCAATAGTGTTTATTTTGATGTTAAGTTTTAGCAAAATTTTGAATGAAAGATACGAAAAAACTAATTTGAAACTCACGTCTTCTTCAACCAATCTGAATGATTTATTAGACCGTTAAACCCTGCTTTTGAGCATTTCTCACTACCTCATTCGCGACTATATACACGCATAAACCTAATTATGATAATTATCTAAAATTAAATTCAACTCTCGAAGTATGGAAGGGGAGAAACGCGAATTCCCAATAAATTACCGTCTTAATGCGCGTCTAGGCTTAGAACATACGAAACCTATACCAAAAGGCCATAAAAACTAAATGCCCACCTAATACGCAGTATTTACAATATTTTTAATGGCCGAAATCAACGATTCACGCGCGGTGCGCCGCAGCTCGGATTCGTGATATAAATTTTATAACGCCGTAAAACCGAGATAGAGAGAGAGAGAGAGGGAGACTCGCGCAATAAAAGGAGGAACGGAGCAAAAAGGCGAAAAAGAAAGGTAGGAAGAGAGAGAGAGAGAGAGAGAGAGAGAGAGAGAACGAAAGAAAACAACAAAAGCATCGAGAAACACGACACTTTTTTAATCCGTCGCTGCCGCTCTGCGTGTATTCTTAATCAGAGTCCGTCTTTCTCCCCCCCCCTCTCTCTCTCTTTCTCTCTTGGAAGAGACGGGACCCCTTTACTTGTAAGATGCATGCTGGATCGCCTATAGGAACAAGGCCAATAAAATGATACGAGAGAAAAAGAAAGGAATCAAGTGAGGAGGCAGGTTCTTCTCTATAGAACGAAAAAAAGAAAATGAACACAGGACCGAATGCGTGTAGGTACGCGGGAGGTTTCGTGTCGCGAACGAGAGAGAGAGAGAGAGAGAGAGAGAGAGAGCGCAAGTGGAAGCCACATCGCTCCTCGAGGATACACCTCGTGCGACTTTTTGAATATCAAGTGGAAAACGCACGCGTGTATCTGTATGTGTTGCGAGTACTAATTTTATATCGGCTGCACGCGCGAGGGAATCGAGGATGATCGAGGCCGGTAAATCAGGGACTATTTGAATTTGTGATTTTCTGCGGTTAATTTGCATTCAGAATGCGCGGCGAAACTTTATATTGCGGTAAATGACAAATTATTTATGAATTTCAGGAATGCGAGAGAATAGTGGAACAGGGTAAAAATCTCGAGGAATCTTAAACGTCGCGTTGCCAAATAAATACAGTGGAATATGTTTACTTTGGGGCTACATCCAAAGACGCACGATATGCACAGCATTTGTATAACCTGTAATCTGTGTTAATTGCTTTTTACCATCACGTAAAGGTAATTAATCCAAATACAAAGAGGTAGATATACAACATGTATATAATGACAAAGTCACTGAAAATATATATTTCACTGACAATTTAAATGTGAAAAGTAATTGACCACAATGACGCACTCCAAGTATCATAATAATGAATTATTCTTTTCTCTCGCAAGAAAGATCAATCATTATAGTGTATACTGTAAACTTAACAACTACATAATCCTCCTTCAAAATTAACATCCAACGCTTTTAAACAGCCGCGCCGTAATAACGCACTCGAAACTCTATATAATTTTCACTCTCCGACCTCTCCATCACCCAAACAAACCCAAATAACCCTCGAACCCAAAAAAAAAGTTCGCTATGCCGCTGCATAACGGACAAACGCTCAACGTTTACAAGCTCCCAAGAGAGATTCGCCATTCCTCGAATCTCCCAATTTCCACGCGTAATCATCCGTATACTCCGTGGCAAAGTACTCCTGTGGTTCGCCGCCGCCGCCGCCGCCGCCACCGCACACTTATAGCCGCACAAAAGCTTAGCGGAGTAGAGAAATCGAATGAGCAGCAGCAGCAGGAGCAGGTATATATATACAACAAGAGCTGCTGCTGCGGCGCGCGCGTCAGTTAACACCGGTAAAAGGTGATGCGCGTATAGAGCGTCGTCGCCAGTTTCTCTCTTCTCCATCTTCTTCCTCCTCTTCTTCTTCTTCGGCCGTTTGTGGCGGTGCGCGCAGCTCTCCTCGGCGTTTTAACGACGGTAAACCGAGCCGATTGTACCGGATTCGCGGGGTAATTTAAGCTCGGCTTAAATTTAATACTTGCCACTGCAATAGCCTCTTCCCCCCACCTTTGTTCTTATCCTTCTCTTGTTCATCTTCGTTATGATAAATAAAATTTGGTTTGAGTTTAGCTGGATAACGTCTTTACGATGAATGACTGGGGCCCTGGGTAGAACGGATCGAACTATTTTCTTACTTATCGACCGCTTAACCGCGACTGTTTTGCCGTTGGTCTAGTTTAATTAGAACGACTTCAGATGTAATTTTATAATAATTTAACGAGACACTGCGATTTGAGTCATTCTTATAATATCCGGTTTTTCCAAACGACTGGCCATTTAGAATTCATTCGGTTTATTATTTATTGCAGCGAGTATTTGTAATAGCTTGCGAGTTTATTCGGGTGGGCGCGAGTATAAAAAAGTCACCTAATTATTCGTTATTGCATCGCATTGCTGCGAAATTATCTTAAACAAACTTGTTTCGTAAGAGAATTAAAGCGATATGGAATGTTAATGCAGTGTCCTCGAAGCGAATCCCTCCCAATAAATGTTTTACAAAAAGTATCACTTATTCAAAAAGCTGGTTCGACATTATCTGGTAATAAGTGAGTCCCGTTCAAGCTCCACGGAATTTATTATACAAGATGAAAATCAATACTGCAATATTCGTCTCGAAATATTCGTTTGCATGCGCAAAATACAGGGAAATAACGAAAATTCATATGTATACAGGTTGAAAGTTCAGTTTCCTCCTCTCAGGAATCTTAACGGACAAACTCAATATACGCCGAGGCACGAACAGATCCGAAAAATTTGCAAAGACTCAACGATTAAGTCGATCCTCGATAAATGAATTTGCACAAATATATGTATATGCTACTTTCAAAAGTCCCCTCTTCCCCATAACGTTCCATCGCGTAAACACGAGACCTTGGAGAAAATGACGAAGAAGAGGAGAGAGCCATTAAGAGAAAGAGCTGCCGACAAGAAACTGGAAACTATATATATAGGTATTTGTAGAGAGCCGATGTATTTATCGGTGGTTCGAGCGTATAATCGCGCTGCTGCACTCGCTCATTGATCGGCTCGTCGTCGTCGTCGCTCCTTATACCTCCGCAGCGATAAACGGACATCGTTAGTACGGAAAGGCATCGCGCGGCGTCGATTCTCCCTCCCCCTTTACGGGGATTCCCCCGTGTCACTGCGATGCTCCGAAATTCTCCAAAAGCCTCTTAACGCTTGCGGATTCCCACCCCCCACAATCCATCTCGATTATATATATATACGAATATCTGTTGTACTATATATATACTCTGGGCTTTTTCGCATATAATCTGTGTGATTTGGATTGCAAGGGTGAAAGGTGGAGCTTTGGGAAGCCGCTGGATTTCACATTTGCTCGAGGATGTGGTATTTACCTGCTGCACGTACCTCGTCAGAGAAGATTAAGGGATTAAATGATTGCAAAGAATCACGTAACTTCTAAAGAAACATTATACCTGTACAGTAGTCCCAAATGTAACGAATTTGGTTTCCTTAATTATCATTTCTAGGAAATAAGTGTAAGGTTCGAGTTGTTGTAATCCAAAAATTGAGGGAGTAAGCACGAGTCTTTGGGATTTACACACAGAGAGGTCGAAAAAAAATAATAACGAGAAAATTCTAAAATCCTCCGAAACCGTAGTCCATTTCAAACTGTCTAAAACGGCACCTGCTTACTTTATTCATGGCAAATTTATTATCTCTATTGTAACGCAATAGATGCACAAACGAGAAATACACATTTCCATCCACTCCTTTATTAACTACGACAAAACTAATAACTAACATAAAACCCATTTATTGATAGTTATATACAATGTTCGACCAAATTGGCCAAGCTGCAATATCGGAGTCGCGCAATCAAGTTAAAATAAATAGCGCGGCACGTTGGTGCAGGTGTCGCGGGGAACTGCATCAGCTCGACACAGCTCTCTCGCAAGCCTCGGCTATATATATATATATATATTCACCACCATTGCGAGACAAAATCGAGCTGCAAGACACAGCTAGCTATACGAAGCTTGTTTTGAGAAAGCAATCGAGCATAATGCTATATATATCCCCAGCGAACAATTTTTCCGCGGAACGACGACGGCGACGGAGTCGGAGCAATTTTATTATCCGTAAAGCGATCGAAGAAGGAGATAGAGAGAGAGTGACGCGCTCAGTCAGCAGCGGTAGCAATCCGCGAACGTCGTCGTTTCTTTTAAAGACTGCACAAAAGAAGTTTCTCTCAATGAGGATTGTACGTTAATGGCGGTTGTCGAGCCATTCAAGGATGTTAATGACTACGCGGCTATCTCTCTCTGTGCATATAGACTCGCGCGGCCTTTCTAAGAAAATTCACCTGCAATACACGGCTGTGCCAGGGAAAATCCTCCGCATTTCGCACGCGCGTGATCATTGATAAAAGAGCGCGCGACTTTTCTTCCGTCGATATTTTTTTTGTTGCCTTCTTCTTTTATTCCCTCTCGCGTATATGGAGCCGTAAACGTCGTCGGCGACGAGCATTGTGTATCGGTCAATCCTCTCTCCTGTTTTTGCTTTTGCTCTCTCTTTCTCTCTTATCTCTGTCCCTACTCCTCGCGGCTTAGGTAAATCACACCGGCGCAGCAGCGCGCGCGCGCTTGTTCCGTCGGAATTCCGGCGGCCGGTCGCCTTCTTTTTTACAGCCTTTTTTTACGATCCCATATTTACGATCTTTTCGCGAGAAAATGAGCGTAAAACGTTATAGATATTTGTCTGTGTGTGTGAGAGTATATATATATATTTCTCTCGGCTCTGTGTTTTTTTTTTTGGGGGCCGAGGCAATAAAGCGAGTTTATTGAAGAGAGCCCGAGGTTTCAGCCTTGGGATTCCTTCGCCGTGCCACGCTCGCCTGATTTTGAAAGATTTCCCGAACATCGACGATATATAACCGCCTCGAGAAATGCCATAGCTTCGGATATCTCCTCGAGTTGCGTAACAAGGATCCTTATCTTAACGACCGGTGGAGCGGAACGCGGCTCTCTGGTCTATGGATTGCGCAACGCTACACAATATTTGTCGCCTCGCCTTCCATGTCATTCGACTAATTCGTCCGTCCAAAACGCGACTCACCCTCAATACATCCATTATCCTTTTGTTTATATGTATTCAAGTAATATAGTAATAACAAAATGTATACTTATACTAATGCGTCCATTATACGTACGGAGATAATGATTTTGCCGACAAAAGCATCCACATCTCGCTTATTATCCAACTCTCGCAAACTCTATTGTATACGCTCGGGCTCTTAATTGAATATATATATTCTTTCGGAACAAACTGACTAGCCTCTCTCATTCGTGTGAATCGCGTACATATATATATATATATATATAATACTTGCGATGTGTATCTCCTATGGCAGCAGGTCTCGCAAAACTTTCGATCGGCGGTCGAAGTAAAACGCGATCGCAATTGTGGCCGAGGTCTGCGTTATTTACAGTAATAGAATAACGGATTGCTTTCGTGATACGTTCTCCTCTCTCTCTCTTCGTTCCGCAGGCCTTTTCTAAGCTTCTCTTGTTTTTTTTTCCGTTCACTCGCGCGAGGGGGGAACCCTTTGTGCGCAGCGGCAGCGGCCGGCCCCGGCACACGGAAGTTGCATTAGCCGGCGGCGAACTTTCCGATTCTCATCGAAATTGAAATCTTCGCTCATCGAACGAGAGCAGCAGCAACAGCAGCAGCATAGCAGCTACGGCCTCTTATACCCATTAAAGACTCGCTCGAGCTCGACGAAAAATCTGCGGTAATGCTCCAACAGTTCGTAACAATTGCGAGGTAAGTTGATTAGAAAACAATAAGCGTTGAGCAAAGAGCGATCGAGCGCTATTGACTGCGTTCGACCGAGCTCGGAAAAGAATTAGATAATGAAATAGCCGACAGAGAAAGACAGAGAGAGGATTTTTCATCGATTCCGAGGGAATGTAACGAGCGCGCGCTTATATCGATTTACTGCTTTCGCTCAATTTGCTTCTCTGTGCTGTACAGTACCGCATCTGTGATTTATAATAAATAAGTTTCGCCAGATTATGGTTTATTTCGTAAATGCAGTTGCTGCACTCGAATGCTCAAAATTAAAGGCTATACTTGACAATAAAAAAAATGTATTTTTCTTTTATTAACACTTATAAATAAAAATTTTGCTTCCGTTAGCGACAAGATATTATTTTAAAACTAATATTGCAATCATAGACTAAATCATGCTATACTATTTATACACGTTGAATTACAAAAGCTAGTCAGCAAGTCGCCTTCTCATGAATAACAGATACATCGCTCGCGTAGCAGCAAAAGGCCGCATATGCGAGACAGTCACGTTTTATTAACAACGACACTTTGCACGCCGCGCATAAAAAAAAAATAATAAAGCGCCTCGGCATTTCCTTATCGTTCTGTTTGGCCAAAAAGACATTAAATGATTCGGTCGAAAGAAACCGCAAGCTAATAATCTAAGGATATCCGATAACCTTATAACGGCCGTGACTCAACGCATCTGGTCCTTCTCTCTCTCTCTCTCTCTCTCTCTCATGCCCCGCTAAGGATGTATTGTCATCGGACTCTCAAGCGGCATTACATATCACCGCGTGCAATCGCTGAGACCGCAACGAGCTCAAGTCGATTCTTAAATATAAAAATATACATTTTCGCGCTATCTACTTCCATCGTTTCTTTATACCTTTTAAGCGTGTATAATATATATAATATTCTTATATTGTGCAGTATAGCATTGATTTTTTCATTATACGCGGAAACGAGGCGTCATGAAATATATAAAACTCGTGTAGGGCTCATCTCAATTAAAGCTAATATAAAGTAAAGGTATAAGGTGTAAAGAGAGAGAGAGAGAGGGAGAGACATATAATACAAGAGCTGCCAACACTCGCCGCCGCGCGCATCCATAATGAAAGATAACATTTCCGCGGACGGAGCGTTTAATTATTCAGCCGCAAGTAAAACACCGGTCTATAGCCACATCTTTACACGAGCAATCGATGTATAAAAATGCACAAAGGTATATAGAGAAAGAAGCGAGCCCCCCTCTATCCCTCAGACGCGCGTAACATAACCTATAAGCGGAAAGGGGCGTCTTGAAAAAGACTAGATAGAGAGAGAGACGCATATTGCACGCGCGCGTGCGCTCACACTTTTGTGGCCATCATAGTATAAGCATCACTATGCGCGTATATATATATATACGAAATACACGTTTCCGGTCGAGCGGTTCCGCGAAATGATTTATTATGCCATCGAGCGCGGCGGCGGCGGCAGTGGCGGTGGCCAAGCCGAGCGTGACCCGTGAGCATGAATCGGCACTAAGGATCGCCTTTGCCGCTCAATATAGAGAGAGAGAGAGAGAGAGAGAGAGAGAGAGAGAGAAGAAGAGCGGGCGCGTACACCAAGGCGCACACAGCGAGAGAGAAAAGCTATTGTTTTCTTTAATGGCTGCTCCGGGATGTAGGATGACCGAGATACAGAGCCCCTGATATATACCAACGCTATAATACGGGTGTGCAGCTCGCGCGCACTCCGCGGCTTATTCATTATATTATACACACTCCCACGGATGAGCGGATCTCTCTCCCTTTCTCTCTCTCTTTCTCTCCTGTATCCGCCCTCTGTCTATCCGTCTGTGTGTAGGTTGGTATTTAAGCTGCTCCGCCGCACGGACGCACGTGGCTGTGTAGTGTATCTGTATATATGGTCGAAATGAAAAGGATTACGCTTGTTAAGTACGCGAGAGGGGATATACTATTTCGGATCATGTGTGTGTAGTTTTGGCGGAAAATGATATCCGATACTCTACTCTCCGGTATATTACAGATATAGAGAACTCGAGGTCTGTCTCTAAATTGCATTTGTAGAGCTCGTATACCGCTAATACGCGTTTCAACCTGGGCATTATGCACCGATGTATGCGAGTCTTGTCTTTTTTTTTCTATACAGTCGTAAGCGTATCGCGCGATTGTTGCTTTTCTGTATATGAAATTTGTTGCGGTCAACCGGAGCAATTATAATTAGTTGGAAAGTTTGTCGGTAATTTCGGCTCTACATTAAAAAGTATGAGTTACAATTGAAATAAGCATTATAATCTCATGAAAAACAATGCCAAGTTTAGCTATACTATATGCCCGCTACTGGCAAACGCACGCGGATGACGAGCACTGCATTATCTGTAGAATCGTTTTTATAGACCCGCTACCATTGATTTTCCAATGATACATAACTAAGTAATGAATATATGTCTAGAGAGAATCAATTTTCCCAAGCATTAATCTTATAATCTCGATGGAATTGTGAAAATGCACGACACCGCCTCGCGCCTCGCTTCCATAGCTATTGTGCTGCATTTTCAGCGCGCGCTCACATATCGATCCTAATCCATTAAGAATTAATGCCGAAACTGGAACTGCATTAGATAAATTAATTGCCATGAAATCAACCGCGTCGAGATCCCGCGAAGATAAGTTTAGCTCGAGCTATCGCGATAGTTATAAGATTAAAATCCAACGAGTTATACGAATAAAACATAACGTTATAAAGTGATTGACTTCAAACTCAATTATATATCGAACCGCCGTTATACGCAATCATGAGTAAAACATGTCTTGCGTAAATAATGAATCGTTCGTCGTTGGTTTGTTAATGAGATTTTCTTCGTCGAGAAAAGTACACCGCAACCATTCGCACCTCGACAACTGTCCGTCATTTTTAAATATAACGCGCATTTTTCCTGAACCGATGTTCGAGCTCGTTATTATTCCTCGAATGCCGCGCGCTTCTTACGAACGCGACAGAGAGATCGAGCGAGGCAAAAGGAGGAAGATCGAGTCC
This sequence comes from Megastigmus stigmatizans, assembly GCA_900490015.1. Classification (NCBI taxonomy): domain Eukaryota; kingdom Metazoa; phylum Arthropoda; class Insecta; order Hymenoptera; family Megastigmidae; genus Megastigmus; species Megastigmus stigmatizans. The sequence continues at coordinate 11,052 of UELV01178108.1, read as the reverse complement.
GCAAAGAGAGAGAGAGAGAGAGAGCCCAATAGAGCGTGGTAAGAGGGGTAATTACGGGCGCGGTCGCAGCTCGTATAATCGCGCGACTTAGCGCAACAGCCGTAGCAGCTACCTCATTTCGCATGCCGCGCTGTGCCCGAGAGCCCGGAACGGACCTCCTCTCTCTCTCTCTCCTATACACAATAGCCTGTGGGGTCTCCCCGCACACATACCTTTCTCTATACACTGTATATCCACTCTTTCTCTCTTAGCGTTAAGCGTTTCGAAAAACAAACATCGGGCGATGGTGCAAAAAAAAAAGAAAAGAATGAAGACACCCCTTTTCGAGCAACCCTGTATATTACCCTGTATAATGTGCGAATGGAACAATAAGGCGCAGGGACTGTATTATACGGTGGGGATCGAGTGTGTTTTGAAGGCTTTCGGAGGTGTTAAACCTGTTATACAATGAAGAACGCTAAGTGGGCTCTGTGTATATAGGGTATCTCTCTCTCTCTCTCTCTTCGCATCTGTGGAATGTGCATTTGGTGCGTGTGTATATATGAGAAAGGAGCCGTGGATAACTTTGACGCGAATGGGAAAATATATAATAATGCAACGTGCGGTGAGTGCGAGCTTGTATCGTGCGATGGAGATTTAGATTGCCTTGCTGATGATTTCTCTACAGCCAAGAGTTATCTGCCATATAGGATAATTTTATTCTAAAGGTATTCTTAGTCAAATTGCTGTACTATATCATTATAAGTGTGTCATACTCAATCTTCACAAATTCCAGCAATGATCGAAGCTTTTCTTACATCCAAAAACCACAAAGTTAGACTTTTTGGCAGAGATGTATAAAAGCACATTTCAACCACACGTCCAATTGGCTTTAAAAATATTAAAACGAATCAAACAAAAGCGATTTGAAAGGATAATTTGGGATTTATCAAGATGACGCGCCAGTCTGTTAACTTAATGAATTCCATTCAGCAGTTTATAACCCGAGCGCCACAAGCCAAGGATCTCATTATACACCAGCAGACAAAATAGATATATATATATGCGATGCTCAACCGAAACTTAGTCTGACAATTCAATTCTTCATCCAGCCCATAACCCCACACCACCACCACCAGTAGCAGCAGCAGCAGCATCCCTAAGTCGTCTCGAAGAGAGCGAGTCGTCGTCGTCGCACCCTTACCAGCCATCAGCATAAAAAGAAACGAGAGAAAAGAAAGGATCGCGATATATATACAACGCGTAATGGCGTAATAGGGTCGCTTAAGGGGCTACGTATTTGGTATATATATACGAGCTGCGAGACAGCGCGAGAGGATGATTATGTAGTGCTCGAGCGCGAAAATTCACACCCTACATATATGCGTGCTCGTGTGGCCCTGTATAGGGGAAAGTCGCGCGCTTTAGAGCAACCCTTCTCTCTCTCTCTCTCTCTCTCTCTCTCCCGATACAATGGAGCGAAGAGATAGCTGATTAAAAGCCCGCCTCGCACGTATATATATATATACGCGTGCACTACACAATGGGGAGAGAGAGAGAGACGCGAAGAAGAAGAGGCATGTGGATCATTTACATGCCGAGGCCGCAGCGACGAGTTTCGCAAATCGAAAAGGGATGACGACGTGCAGAGGCTATGAGAAGGGGGATCCAAATGTCGTCCCTCCTCTCTCTCTCTCTCTCTCTCTCTCTCTCACTCACTCGATGCGCTGCTCTTGCTTTCAGCGACCCGCCCATGAAGCTATATGGGGATTTCTGAGAGCGACGGAAGTCGCCTGACTGACTCGAGACGTCGCGACGATATGCCACCAAGGTGGATACATGCAGTGCCGGAAGTACGGGATATTCTGCATGTACAGGGTGAGAAGGGATTCTGTGATATACGGAATATGGGTATACAGGCTTGAACGAAGAAGACGATCGGTCGAATAAAGCACTAGTTTAGTGCGGCCCATTGGATTCACTCTTGTTCTTATTGATCATATATGCAACATATTGTTCCCGTACAGCTCGAATGCCTGTACGTTTCTTATAATGTACAAAGTAAATTAAAATAACTATAGGCAAAGCTCTGCATCCTATTGCTTATATACAATAGATCGATTGCAAGAATCACTCGCATCCACACGGAAAACGATGCTGCTAATATATCCGACCAGCGATGTGAATATATTCACATATATGTATAGGCTGCAGTTTTTACAAGCGTCCCGCGCTTCGAGACTTTTCCGACAGATGTCGCGAGTCTGCCCGTCTGCAATTCCCTCCGTGCGAGTCTATACTCAGTGCACATCTCCTTCGGCGCTTATGTATCAGCGCCAAGGCCGTAATTTATATACGCACGCGAGAAACTCTCATCCCCGACAATCATCATCCGAGCGCGAGAAAATTAGCCGCGAGAAAACAGCGATATATAATCCCAAGAGCGACTCTGCGTATATCTGTGTGTGTACCAAAGCAATACTAATCCGCGATTCGAATGAAACGTAACGAAGAACGATTAGCGGGTATATATTATCCATCACCTCATGGCTATATAGAAAAGAGACTCTGAACGATGTAGACGTTGAACCCATTAATCTCGCGGCGATATATATATATAAGTACCTTGTGCACATGCGAAGCGCGACGCTAGAGCAAAAGAAAATCTGATTAAAAACAATGTAAGGCGTCTGGAGTAGCTCCTGCCACGCGCGTATATGTAACGCGACTGGAGAGAGAGGGAGAGATAGAGAGTAAGAGGGGAAGGGATAACAGATTTCCGAGACGCAGCGGCGCGTTTTCCTTCTGGCACGCTTAGTAGCCTCGCGGGACATGGGTTGATATATATATATATATATATATATATATGTATACATGTAATAGCGCGCCTGCAGCTCTCCCAAGAGATTACACTCGAGGGGCTGCGCGGAGAATTGTCTTTTCTCCTTTTCGAGCTCCCGCGCGCGCGCCTGCAGGCGTTGTTTGACGAGTGATGGAGCGCGAAGAGAGCAATAGTATAGTAGCGAGAGAGAGAGAGATGTTGCATTATAAATCATTTCCACGCTCGTCGCGAACGATTGCTCGTCGCGTGGACGCGGTTTATCTAAAAAAAAAGGAAGAAGGAGCGAGATTCGAACGAATGAGATGTGTGTTTTCTGATTGAGCTTATACACTCGTCTATAGCAGTTGATATATTGAATTGGGTCGGGGGTTTTTTTTTTCGGTTGCGTGCTACTACACTTTCGCGATTTCGAGGCAAAAAAGGTGTTGGAAATGGGGGGCGACACGTAATGTGTATCGAAAAATATAGAGGGCCTGCGCAGAGCAGCAGTTCGCACAAAAAAGGGGTGAGGAGGAGGCGAAGGAGAGAAAGAACCTGGAGGGAATGGAAGAATGAAAGAAATGGGAAGGTATCACTCGGAACGAATGAGTTGAGCCGTGACGATTCGATTGAGCGAATCGCTCGCTCTTTCCTTCCTCTCTTTCTCTTTACTCTCGCTCTATACGTATATATACAAGAGTGAGAGAGTGAGAGAGAGAGAGAGAGAGAGAGAGAGAGAGAGAGACCTTAAATGAAAAAGGCTCATAGCGGTGTGTACGACCGCAAATCAATAGACTCGAGGGAGAGAGAGAGAGAGAAAGGAAATAGAGGCGATAGAAAAAGCATGTACGAATGAAAGGAGGAAGGAAAAGCGTCACCGGCGAAATAAAAGGCGCGCAAAGAAGTGCGAGTGAAAATCCGTATAAATGCGCGCTTGTGTGTGTGTGTGAGTGCAAGGACGTACATACGAATCTATTTGAGGGTGAATGGATTAAACTCGTCTGTGTGCGTGTGTGCGTGTGTGTGTGTGTGTGTGTGTGTGTGTATGTGTGAGCGATCGGCAAGGATACGTACTTGAGGATCAATGCATCCCAGTCTGTGTGTGTGTGTGTGTGTGTGTGTGTGTGTGATGAAAAGTTGAGCTTCAATGCTGATGGTATAGGTGTGTGTGCGGGACGAAAGAGCGAGCATTTTCTATATAGGACGAGGCGGATAAAAGACCGACCGCAATCGATCGGATCCCCTCTCCGTAATTCCTGCACACGAAATTACAAGTCTCTTTCCTAGCGTAGGTGTGTGTGTGTGTGTATCGTCATAGCCACCCTCGGGAGCAAAGTATCGTCGGAAGAGCTTTTGTCCGATTTCAATTGGCTTTGCGAACCCGCTACGTGTGCGCGATGTGTGGCTGTGTGGGTGTATCTCCCCGTAGCAGCTCGACTTTCCTCCCATTTTCTTTTTCCTCGTTGGGATAAAAGGAGAATCCAGGAGAGAGAGAGAGAGAGAGAGAGAGAGAGAGAGAAAATGTACTTGGAAGCATCGTCAACCCACTTTGTCTAGTCGCCTTATTTGTACGTGGATACTTTATATAGCCTCTCTCTCTCCTCTCTCTCTCGTTCCTGTCAGGTTCATAAAAAGAGCAGGAGAGTGCTTCTCTATTTTCCCTCGTTCTGCGTGTTTTATCGCCGCGGAATGTACCCGCGTGTCGGAGGCGCGCGCGAGAGTTTTCTTCTTCCCCTCCCTCCCCCACTACTTTTTTTTTATTCGATTCGCCCGAGGTAGATGTTATACGGTTACGGGCAGAAGTATTTTCGCGCGCGAACGGCAAGACAATTTATCGGGTTGCGTTGGGGGGAAGAGGGGGGGGGGATATACGAGGCTGCGGAAAGGATAAACTGGACCTATAGACAGACGCGCGGGCTTTTAAGGGCTCTAGTTGAATTTCAAATGGCGCGAGCGTTCGAAGGTGATGATTTTGGAATTGGTTTGATGAGATTGTGTAGTGATATATCGTTATTGCCTTTTTAGACAGTATTCGTTTGATCTCTTAATGAAATTAGTTAATATTTTATGCGCAGGCTACATGATTTACGGTAATATTCGAAAAAAATTTTACCCTCTTATAAATCGAAAATTATATGCAAGTGATTTATGGAAACTCGAGCGCGAGACTCATTCCAAAATAATTACACACGCGTATATAGAATAAAGCATTGTGCGAAACGGTAAGTTTTTTTTATACTGCAACTTTTTCAAACCTAATACATTATAGAACTACATATATTTTAAAATTAACATAAATTAATTTAGCATAAATATTGCATTACACTTAACGTTATTTACGGTTCGCTCACCGCATAATTACTTCTCCGCGGAGACTCAAGATTTACATTAAGTATCTCTGCGTTTCTTTTTTATTATCCGATGAATATACTATACATACAGGCAGGAACAAGTTTCTTATCTATAAGCTGGCCTTTGGTTAAGATATCTTGAGTGCTCGGGTGGAATCGTGACGACGTGGCGTCAGCTGAAAATCCGTGTACACACAACACACTCGGATTTCCGAAACCACTCGAAAAAAAAAAACACGTTTCACGCAGCCATTCCCAAACTTTCGGGATCCAATGCAAACGACCTCTTAATCACCGATATACTCGCATAAACTTTGACGTATATATCTTCCCTAGATATAGCTCGTAAAAAGAAGCTCGTACAAGAGCCTCGCCGACCCTTAAATAATACAATTTATCTGCTAATTTATCGATGGAGCGCCATATCAAGCTTTAAACGAGACTGAAAAAAAAAACAAAAAAATATAACTATACCGCATAGAAAAACAAAAGAAACAAGGTTGTATAGAACAAAGTATACATATACACATACACATCAGGGTATAGGGATAAAAATGCGGACTTATCGCCTCTTAGTACCGAAATCGTAGCTCCGGCGGTCGGTTAACTGCCTCTCCCCTTCTCTCTCTCTCTCTCTCTCTCTCTTTCTCCTTTTTTTCTCACTTCACCCCAGCAGCAGCAGCAGTATAGGGAAGAAGAGAGAAGGAGAGATAATCCGGCAACGTACCGCAGTTATTTACGAGTCGTTTACCGAGCTTTCATGCTCTCCGCCGATATGGACGCGGGGCGCGCACGCGCGCGTCAGCCGAAGGAGAATGGAACGAGAAAAAAAGAAGAAGGAAAAAAGGGACGAGGACGCGAAGGATGGAGAAAAAAAAAACAGAAAAGGAGCACAGGATGGAAGGGCCGGGGGGAAAGGTGGCTTTATAAGAGAAATAAAAGCGGCGCGCGAAAGTCAATTTCTTTAAGAGGCGGCCCCGGGAGCGGATCACGTGGGGGTTAATGGGATTCCGCTATCGTAAATTCGGGTATTAGCGCGAAAGCGGCGGCGGCAGACCTCGAGGCGTGGCCATCTCTCTCTCTCTCTGTCTCTCTCTCTCTCTCCTTGCTTTTTATGTATAAGCCCCGAATAAACGGGCTGTGATGCCCCCGTAGGACATGTATATATATATATATATATACACATATATAACGGGTACACGAAGGTATGAAAAGTCGTGCCAACAAATCCGCGGCTCCCTATACAATCACGCGTCCAGGTATATATATAGGTATAATACGTATCTTTTAATTTGATTAAAAGCTGAGACTCGTGTATGTGTATAAATATAAACGTATGCACAAACCTTCGTCTCTTGCATTCAATCAGTGCGTCCTTTTTTCCCCCTCTCGGTCTTTATTGCTTCTTCGTGCCACCGCGACTTCGTCATCCCTCTCTCTCTCTCTCTCTCTCTCTCTCTCTGCAGTGTGTGTGAGTATATATGTATGTATACGGGGCGATTCCGTTCGAGATTGCGTACCGCGTACACCCCAAAGCGGCTTCTTCTCCTTCTCTCTCTCTCTCTCTCTCTCTCTCTCTCTCTCTCTCTCTCTCTTTCTCTCTCTTTCTCTTATTGTCGAGCGATTTATTATCTTGGCGCGGACTCGGCTTGCTTAGTCCCTGTTTTTTCCCCCTATATACAGCAGGAAAAGAAAAAAAAGAGAAAAGAAAAAAGAAAAAATAGGAGTACGAGCCGCGGTATAGAAGGGGAAGGAAGAAGATGGGTAGAAAAAATAAAGCACAAGTCGGACGGTGGAAAGAAGGCAAAGAGAAGAAAAGATGTATAGCTACAAGCGCGTGCAGTGTGTATATATATATATGTATATACAGTTTCGCCTGCGAGCGATCGGCTGCAGAGAGACGAACTTATCTCTCGAAACCAAGAGACTATATATATCTATACACTCTGTACGTGTGTGTGTGCTGGATCGTAAAACTTTTATGCCGTACGCGCGCCCGTGTGTGTGTGTGTGTGTGTGAGTGTGCATTCGGCGATATACACGCACGATTTCTCGAGAGCTGTTCTCTTGGTTTATTTCGGATGTGCTGCAGCCGATAAGGTGCGCGCACCTCCTCCTATTGAGCTTCGGCTTTTATACCAGTTGCGAGATCCCGCGCGCTCTCTTCTCTCCTCTTCTCTCTTTCTCTCTCTCTCTCTTTCTCTCAATATTCATTCGATGACGGATGAGTTATCGCGATAAAGGGAATGCTCCATTTGCAGGCTCGCGGCTGCTATACGGTGAAACGTGATTCTTTGCGCGAGAGCGGAAGTTTTGCAGAGACGTAACTTTTCCTCGTCGAGCGCGAGGACGGGGAAATGTAGTTTGCCAAGCGAGACGTAATTAAGATGTGCAAAGGTGGGAAGTTTTTCTTTTTCCACGCTTATAATGTTCGTTAAGCTCGTTGTTGATGGAGGTTGCTATAGCAGCTTGGTTTAATCCGATTATTTTTCTAACATGATTGCGAACGCGCTTAAATTATCTATCTATAGGCGTGTTTGAAAAATATCTTCTCGATAAAATCGGCTATAAAAACAAGCTTTACACGAATCAACGCTTAACACTCAAGATGTTTATTTCGTATTTGTGCAAAACGAGAAAACAAAATATATATATATATATATATACCACAGTGCAAAATACCGTTCATCTAATTCACGAGAGTACAATAAAAAGCCTGCACCAAATCTCACTCGTATGGCCGCACTTACGCGAGGACCCGCGACTGCAGCACCGCAGAATCTCTCTCTCTCTCTCTCTCTCTCTCTCTCTCTCTCTCTCACTCGATGCACATATTCACGGTAATGGAACGGTACAGAAGCCCTGGTATATACGTATAGTGTGCCGCGTAGCAGTGAATCGGTAATACGAATCCGTCTCGTGCCCCGGGAAATATGCGCGACACGCCAGGACGGCTTTTCCGCGGGGTTGGGAGGAAGGGCGACTAGCGCGCGCACTCACATTATATCCCGCAGGGGCTTTCTCTTTCTCTCTCCCACACGTACACACATCCCCGCGTGTTCGCACGTGGCTATATACACATGGTAGCCGCGTAGAGAGAGAGACGCACGAAAATCACCCACCAGAGTTTCTCGCTCGCTCGCGCTTCTCTATTCCTTTCCCAACGCGACTCGCACACGCACACACAAACACACACGTGAGCGTTGTCTGGACTTGGAAATAACATGCAAATCCAGCAGACTGCGACGCAAGCCCACGGCTCGATGCGTCGTTTCTACCCGTGTATACATGCATATATATATATACGCTGGCTGGATGTAGACAAAAGCGAGATGCTGATATTATGTATACCTTTTTCTCTCTTCTCTTCGTTTCTCTCTTCTTCTGTATTTTTTTTTCTTCTTCTTTTGTTTTTATGTAACTCTTTCCGCCTTTATGGCGTTGGCTCTGGCACGGCGTAGATTTGTATGTATTTTGCGTTCGCAGCTGTTGATCTACGAGTCAGCGATTTGCGTTATTCTGCCGCCGCCCCGCGCATATATATATATATATATATATATAGGAGGGCTTTTTCGAGGGAAAGGGTTTCGTGCTGCAGCCGCAAGAGGGGTTGAATGCGAATTGTCTGTTTAAAGGCGTGCATTTGCTTTCTCCTCTGTTTCTTCTTGTTTTTCTTCTTTTTGCTTTTTATCGTGCCGCGTTTTATGCGTGATCGGATGCGAGCTTATTGTTGTGGTGTAATGAATTTAGAGATTCATGTTGGTATCGCAGAGATGAGATGGGTTAGTAATTGGAGTCAAGCTGTTTGGATTAGCATGCGAGAAAACCATTATCGATAATTAAAGATTTTCATTTGAACGCTATTTTAGAATTTATAAATATTTGTATTGTAATTTTTTGCTCACGGTAATAACTGTAATAACTGTTTTTTGCTTCAGTCTCACCGACAGCAGACAAGATAAAACGATGGAAAATTCCATTTAAGACAGGGAAAAAGTCAACGAACCGAAATCTATATAAATTACAAATAACTGACAAGTGCAATTTTCTCGACATTTTTTCCCGTCGACTTGTTTTTCTCGCTCCTAGACGACATTTGCCACATTTATAAACTCGTCCATATATCCGACAGAGTCTCAGTCGCAGCCGCGTTATATAGCTCGCAAAAATGAAAGACATATGCGGGCTCTCGGTATATACGCGTGCTTCAACGTAAACCATATACCAGGGGGTGGGAGGAGGGGTAGGGACTCCGCACACACATGGCGCATATGAATATTTCAATTTCCAGACGAGACCGAGCCGACGAGCCTCGACGCTCGAGACTACGACTTATGCATGTGTACCGTCTCTATATACGAGCGTCTTTGTCGTTGTTCAACTGACGCGTGGAGAGAGAGAGAGAGAGAGAGAGAGAGAGAGAGAATCGATCCGCGTTCGTTTTATTCACGAATCTCTATGCGGCTTTTTCCTTTCTTTTTCTTCCATTTAACCGGGAAGGTTCTTTTTTCATGGAAAACTGCAGTGCTTTAAACGAGAACAGTAGCAGTATTTCGAGAAAGCGTTTCTTTTTAACGCGCAGCAAATTTTAGAATCCATTTAATTTTCGTTTGATATGTTCAGTACAGATTTGAACATTTAATCTTACTAAATATGTAAATCTGCTTATATATGTATTATTTTCTTACGAAACTGGCTATTGATTTATTTCGCAACATTGAAGGTTTAAGTTCTGACACGTCGTTCGCAGACATAACTCATGTTCGTTGAATGCATGAATGCCGTTAAAAAGAAAAGAAGAAGAAGAAAGAACTGCCAAGTGGTTAAATTCGGTCGACGGGATCGTAAAAAATAGTTTGCCTGGACAAGACTTGGGCTTTAACCCTCAAAATCCTCAAGGAACATCGATAGCTGATACCCGGACTTCTAGTGGGACCGTTAATTAGTTTTAAAAGCTATATATATAATAGTAGCACGGGAGAAGCTCGCGTTTCGAATACGGGACTTTAATAACGTATAATGCGGGACGCTAGCCTCGGGACGAATGGCCAATAAAAGAGCAATATAAATGAACCTTACTCTCTCTCTTTACCTGAAATCGGCCGTTAAACGATTTTCTCAGAGAGAGTGGAGCAATCGCGGCCGCGCGCGCGCGAACTCCCGTAGTGCATATTTGGAAGAGGCCGTATTCGTTCCCTGCTCGCTTCTTTTCGCATTCGTAGCTGTTATTAAAATGAAGATAATTGGCGCGTTGATGACATTGGCTGCCGCGTGCTCGACTAACTGTCCCGCTCCAGTTGATATTTAACGGCCGCGGCTCTATAAGAGATTTACACTTGGTGCAGAATTGATCTCGTAAGTTTTCTATCTATAAGATCGGTATCCAAGGGGATGGTAACGTTCCGCACGTCAAGTATCGATACAGCTTCGCAAGAACTACTTATATAGGTATACATAAAATACTACTCAATTTTCTGCAATTATTCTTTCATTAGATTTTTACGCGCAAAGGCCCTGGCGTTTTGTTCAAATGAAGAATTTTTAGAAACTGGATCAATTGTGCAAATGAAGAAGCCTAACGAATTACGGTAAACAGAGAAAGCAATCAATAAATCACGCGACTGCATAGATACGTTATATATACAGATGGTAAAGTGCTCCTAAAGCACTCTCACTAGCGCCCAACAACATCATCGTTAGGCTAGGGCCACTTACCGCTCTACGTACATACGTATACATAGTCATGCATATATGTATATATATATATACCGTCTGCGTGAGCGCGCGCGGAAGCATAAGCGCGAGCGTAAGAGAGAGAGAGAGAGAGAGAGAGAGAGAGATCGAAAGCAAGCAAGATGGATAGATCTATAAAGACAGAGAGAGAGTGAGAGGGTAGGGAGG
>UELV01178107.1:0-10728 GCA_900490015.1 Megastigmus stigmatizans | reverse complement strand
GAGCAATATATATATATATATATTGCTCTTTTCTTTGTATATATATAGAAATGATTATAATAAACGTTTATTTCGCTAGTTCTTATAACAATAAAAAAGCGTGCATGGACTCAATCGTAAGCAATGAATCTACTATTTGTTGTAATAAAAGTTTATCGCACTCGAATCTCCCGCTTCTGCGAGCGCCAATAGTATAGGAGACGCGTTAGTGCGACTGCGCGAAGAGAGGAGTGCTATAAAAAGACGGATGTCGCGTCGAGCGTTTTTTTTTTCTTTCCGCTTGAGAATTGTATGCGAGATACACGCTTTTATTTCTGTTCCTTAATAAAAATTATTATTCAGTTTTGTAATATCCAAAAATCTGAGTTACGAGTACATCATTGATTTCCAGATATATTTTGTCACATTCCCTGAGAAAACTCTACAGGTTATGGGCCCAGTAGTTTTGTGAGGGTAGGAAATCTGAGTGATTAATTCGTTGAGTTGTTCGGTAACGGGTCGGACGTATCGCGTGGCACGCGGCAGCCATTTGGTGATTTCGTGGACAAAAGCCGGGTAGTGCAGTTTGTCGAAAATAGCGTGCGCGGTCGAGACAGTTAAAAAATGACGGACAATATTTCGGTGAGACATATCGAGAAACTGGACAGAACAAATTTCCTGACATGGAAATTCGAAATGGTGGCTTTGTTCAGGGCAGCGGGTGTGCACAAAATCGTCGATGGCACGGATGTCTTAGCGGCGGATGCTGCAGCAGCGGTAACGAACACGTGAGAGGAAAAAGATGCGAAGGCGAGAGTGCTGATTTCTACGACTCTCGAGAGATCGCAATTAATATCCTTGATCGCCTGTGAAACCGCGAAAGCCATGTGGGACGCGTTGTGCAGCCAATACGAACAAAAGTCGGCCTCGAGCAAGTTGTCGTTAAATAAATTTCACGCGTATCGAATGGAATCGGGTAATACGGTGGTGCAACATGTGTCGAAACTTAAGAATATGTCGCTGCAGTTAAAGAATGTCGGTGAGAAAATGTCTGACGCTACTGTGATGGCGAAAATTCTTTCCGGGCTGCCACCAAGTTATAGTAGTTTCCAAACGTTGTGGGATAATGTCGATGAAGAGAAACAGACGATTGACAATTTAACAGAAAGACTTGTGCGCGAGGAAATGAGACACGGGTCGAACGGTGACACGGTAGAAGTGTTAGCGGTTGTTAAAAACAGTGGCGCGAAGAAGAAAACGGGAGATTCGAAAGAAAAAAATAAAAAGGATCCTAAAAAGATTAAATGTTTCAAATGTCACGAAAAGGGACACTTCGTGAGCCAATGTCCGCTAAAGAAACAGAGTGGTGGTGACAAAGACGAAGACTCAAGTAGTTTGCAAAAATATGTGCTTGTGGCCGCGGTAAAAGAGAACGAATCAACGACGCGAGAAAAGCGTATCGGTATCTCGGCGGAAAAAGTGAGACAACTACTCAAGGTCAATAAAGCAGATGCCTGGATTGGCGACAGTGGCGCCTCTCGGCACATTTCTCATAGACGCGATTGGTTCGAGACTCTCCGCACAGGCGTCGGTGGCACTGTGGTGCTTGGCAACGATGTTGAGTGTAAGATAGAAGGAGAGGGAAATATCAACCTCGAAGCGTTTGTTGACGGTCGTTGGAATCGCTTAAGAATCGAAGGTATCTTATATGTTCCGGAGATCAAGAAAAATTTGCTTTCGATGGGTGCGTGTGCTGAAAAAGGCTGCTTTATCGGGATTGACAATGAACACGTGACAATATCGCTGAAGGACGAAATGTTTATGGCCGGCGTAAATCAAGGTAACGCGATTTATCGAATGCTCGTCCGCGTGGTGTCACCGAAAGAAACGATGGAAATCAACGTGTTAACGGCTGATTTAAAAACATGGCACGATCGTTTGGGACATGTCGGAGCTCGCGCACTCCAGGACATGGTTAAAAACGATCTTGTGACCGATGTGAAATTAAAAAAGGTCGATAAGTTTTTTTGCGAGCCATGTCAGCTGGGGAAGGCGCACTTAAAACCGTTTCAAGAAAAGTTGATTTCGCGAGAAATGAAGCCGGGTGAGTGCGTGCATACTGACGTCTGTGGACCAATTCAAGAAAAATCTCAGGGAGGCGCGAGTTACTTCGCAACATTCATAGATGAAGCCTCGAGTTATTGTCATCTTTATTTTCTGAAACACAAGGACGAAGTGTTTGAAAAGTTCAAGATTTACGATCAGCTGGTCAAAAACAAGTTCAGGTCAAGGCTGAAGATAGTGAGATCCGACAACGGCGGCGAGTATAAGAACAAAAGGGTGGTAGCGTATCTTGAAGAACGAGGAATAAACATGGAGAATTCCGCACCACACACACCACAACAAAACGGGAAGGCGGAAAGGGCGAATCGAACGATATTCAAAAGCGCTAGAACGATGATCCGCGCGAAAGATCTCCCGAAAACGTTGTAGGCTGAAGCTGTTAACACAACTGTGTATGTACTCAATAGGACCACGCACTCGAGCAGAAAAGGCATCAAGACAGCGTACGAAGAGTGGACCGGAAGAAAACCGGAGCTAAGTCATGTGAGAGTCTTCGGATCGACTGCGTATGCTCATGTTCCCAAACAGTTTCGAAAGAAACTCGACGACAAAGCTAAGAAACTGTTGCTGGTGGGATACCAGGACGAGTCATCAAACTATCGTTTGTATGATCCAGCAAAGAAAACTATTGTTGTGTCTCGCGATGTCGTGTTTAACGAAACTGGAACAAACGAGAGTACGAGCGTGAGTAACTTCGAAGAAGTGACACTAAAAATACCACGAGCAAACGAAGCTGTTGAGATTCCGGACGTACGAAACGACGAAGTCGTACAGAACGAAGATGCTCCGCAGAACGAAGATGCTCCGCAAAACGAAGAAGCTGTATCGGACGAAGAAGCTATACAGGACGGCGCCGGACCTCATCAGCAGGAAGTGCCTGGGCGAAAACTCCGAGATCGAAGCAAACTTCAACGACCAGCTTGGTCGCTTCTTTACGAGCTTGATTGTGCAGAATACAGGACGCCGATAACGTTCCAGGAAGCGGTGAGTGGACCTGATAAGTCAAAATGGTCAGAAGCCATTAGTCAGGAACTGCAGGCTCATGAGAATAATGAAACCTGGACGATAGTCAGAAAGAAACCCGAGGACAAGCTGATAGACTCAAAATGGGTTTTTAAGGTCATTCAGGGGTCATCAACGGGTGAGTGTCGTTACAAAGCACGTTTATGTGCACGCTCCGGGCATTCCTGGCGAAGACGACACAAGAAGATTACGAGCTAATGCAGTTTGACGTTTACACGGCCTTCTTATACGGCGAACTGGAAGAGGAGATTTTTATGAAAGCTCCCGAGGGTCATGTCATTGAAGGAAGATCAAATGTGCAAGATGATTACGTCTGCAAATTGAACAAGTCGCTCTATGGCTTAAAACAGTCACCCAGGTGCTGGAATCGCAAGTTTAGTGAGTTTCTGAAAAACTTTAACTTCACTCAAGGTAATGCGGACCAGTGTATATTTAAAGGGTGTGTCGATGGTATGAATGTATTCCTAGCGTTGTTCGTCGACGATGGCCTTGTGGCCTCAGAATCGAGTGGAGTGCTGAATGCAGTGATAGATTGTCTGAAAAACGCCTTTAAGATAACGATAGGAGACGCGTCGCGATTCGTAGGTATGCAGATTGAACGAAATCGTGCCGAGAAAACGATGTTTGTTCATCAATCCGAGTACACAGAAAAGGTCTTGAAAATTTTCGGTATGTTGGATGCGAAATCTGTATGTGTGCCTGCTGACCCGAACGTTGTATTGTATCCAGTAGAAGACGAAGATGAATGTACGAATATCCCGTACCGCGTAGCGGTCGGTTCGTCAATGTTCTTGGCGGTTGTGTTGCGTCCAGACCTGGCATATGCGGTTAATTCAGTATCGAAGTTTCTGAATAAGCATAGTCGTGCGCACCGGTTGGCTGTAAAGCGTATTTTCGTGTACTTGGTCGGGACGATAGATCGCGGAATACTCTACAAAAGTAGAGGAAACGAATCGGAACTTATCGGTTATTGCGATGCCGATTTTGCGGGCGATATAGAAACGCGTCGGTCGACCACCGGATATGCGTTCATGTTTGCGAACGGGTTGATTTCTTGGTCGAGTCAACGACAGAAAATTGTAACGCTGAGCACTACGGAATCAGAATATTTGGCTGCTACTGCTGCAACACGAGAAGCTGTTTGGTTGCGGAAGTTGCTCGAAGAAATCGGTTCGCGTTGTGATAAACCTACTGTGATTTGGGTCGATAATCAAAGCGCTATAAAACTTGCGAAAAACCCAGAATTCCACAAACGTACTAAGCACATAGATGTTAAGTTCTACTACGTGCGTGAAAAAGTAGCGAGTAGTGATATCGAGGTAAAATATGTTCCTACGAAATACCAAAGAGCGGATATATTCACAAAAGCATTGTCGAGAGTACAGTTTGACTGGCTGTGTGAGATGTTGTCGATGACGAGTGCTCAAACGGTGAGTGTGTTGGAATAAAAGTTTATCGCACTCGAATCTCCCGCTTCTGCGAGCGCCAATAGTATAGGAGAAGCGTTAGTGTTCTTTATATTTGTTCTTGTTCCTTTTTGAGTGTCCAGCCCTTTAGATCCTACGCATGAAAAAAGGAACAAATATAACACACAATATCAGCATTGGTTAGTATATCTATAGATATGAGGAACAAGAACTTGTGAGTTGTGTTTAGAACTGTATAGATATACTAACTAATGCTAATATTGTGTGTTATATTTGTTCGTTTCTTTCGTGCGTAGAGCCTAATGAAAACACAATACATATCATGAAATTATTTATTATAAAATAATTAAAAAATACAATTTGACACATAAAGCATTTATCCTCTAACCTCACTATTAAAATAATTTTTCCGAGCAATGTCACCGTAATGTAACTATTCTGCCCTCGTATTCCACATCTAGATGCACAAAACTGCGAAGATGACCCCATTATTCGCAACTGTACACCTAGGCATAGGGTCTAAGCGAATTCCGTATCTAGATATAAAAAACTGTGGATTTTTTTCAGCTGGGTATGCTTTATATTTTCGCATTTAAAATCACGCGATTATGTTACATCACTTTGTTACGTAATTTTTTTCAGCTGGGTATGCATTATATTTTTGCATTTACTAATTTGTAATTTACGAATTTGCGTATTGACGAATTGGGGCGATTGCCGCAGACATTGCGCAATCGAATGACACTAGGAAATTTATGAAAATAGTTTTCGTTTACGAGAAAAATAGATTTAAAAAATGGGGGCCATGAGATTAGCCCCCAGGCTTTTTAATTTTTTATCTTTAAAATGTGGACTCACGCAAATAAGTAACAAGAGGAAATGTGTATTATTTTTTTAGGCGCAATCGATTAATATAAGGGATAAAGAATAGAAACATTTCTATAATAAATATGTTACTATTAGCATATTATCTTTTAGGAAGCCAGAAACTATTCATGTGTGAATTATACACAGTTACGGTACACGTTGAGATTTTTGAGAAAATTTTTTCCAAGTTTCCTCTAATCAGCTCCACATTTAGATTTCGATATCTTACCAATATCTACCCGTTATGCAACCGCGTGTTGGCACCGCGTATACCCTGGCCGTAAAAATTTCGACATACGAACGAAAAAAAAAATACCTGTCAATAGATTTTAATTAGCTCCGTCCAGCTATGTATTTTTTTTATCAGCTGCCTTCTAGTTTCCTCAGAAAAAAATTAAAAAATTGAAAGGCTGCACGTAGCGAACTACCGACACGACGCTGCTACAAAAGAAAGCCGATTAGCTCGCAGGAGAGCTTCAACAGCCCAGCAGGTGTTTTTCGTGGAGGAGGAAGGTGAACTGTATGGGCCTGGAATAGCAGACTAGCTCTAGGTATGATATTTATTGATTTATAACAACTAAATCAGTGTTTTTATTTTTAAACTCGTTTTTCTCAAAATGACTTTTTGAAATTTGCTGCAGTTCTATCTCGAATACAAATTATCCAATCGGCTTGAAATTTCTTTTAGTGTATTTAGTACTTGATTCTGCATACCATGAACCTCCCGTTTTTCGATTGGATAAAACATGAAATTTTGCCCTGCAAAAAACTATCAGATTTTTAAGCAAAATTTCGACACTTTGTTTCAAAACTCCGCCAATTTGTTAAATTTTCATTTTTTTCTATAATGGTGGTTCATGGTACGTGAAATATATTCTAGTTTAACGAGCTTTTTTTATTCTTTGGTTTCAGGCAGTCTAACGGCTTCAATCACTGCAGCAGTAGAACAATTTTTTTTTGGGGGCTCGGGAGATCGTGCATAACTCCCTCAAAATTTAATATTTTTACATAAAAAAATTAATTTGTTTACTTTAATTATAAAAGAATATGTTATCAAAATTATAGAACTCTCAAAGCAATATATTTTTTTCAATTAATTCCTGAAAATTACCTTTTTGTGGGGCATTCAAACTGGTTGTGCCCCTTAATGGTCACTATTTTTTCATACCGGATTGAAATGACAAGGAATATCTGAGTAAACAATTTTAGAAATATTGAAGCTAGTAATTTTACCCTAAATCATTACTGAAATAATCGTCGGGCATGCAGTGCATCTCCCCCGTTACACAATACTCTGTTATTACAAAGACATCCTTTCTAGAGCCTAAGTGTTTGAACTGATAACTAATATATTCAAATTTATCGGGGAATTTGAACGATCTATAATATTCAGTTTTTAACACTGCTATCAATCTGTCAAACCGGATTACAGCGACATTTTGAAAAAGAACTTCTTAATGGCCATATTTTTTTCATATCGGATTGAAGCGACAAGGAATATCTAAGTAAACTATTTGAGAAATATTTAAGCTAGTAATTTTAACCGTAAATCATTACTGCAATAATCGTTAGACATGCAGTGTATCTCCACCGTTGCATAATATGCGATTATTACAACGACGACTTTTCTAGAGCTTAAGTGTTTAAGGTAGCTCTATGGGTACTCTCTAGTCAGTAGAGAGATGAAACGAAAAATTGTTTTAAACACTTTAATATGCCTATTTAAAGTAGTTCAAACATTTTTTCTTTAATTTTTCTTTAGTTTTAATATCCTATTCTTTATTATTTCATTAAAATGAAACATTTTTGAAAATAATTTTTTTTTATTCATTTCTACCACTTCCTATTACAGTGAAAATGAGATTTTGCTTGCTTTGATAGTAAATATCTTTTAATGTTACACGATAACTTATAATAACTTTTGTATTTTTGAAAAACTGAAATATCAATCTATTAAAATCTAGTTTTTCAGTATTGACATAGATCTCTATCTATACAAAAATCTTTCACTATCTCTTCTCTATCTATCCTATCTCTCGCAAAGCCTATCTCATAAGGGCTAATGTTAAATACCCGCAAATACCTCAACTTTAATTTACAATATTTTTAATTTTTACACGATAACTCGACTCAAAATTTATAAAATATATTCAGTAAATCCTCCTGAATAATTCTATATAATTATTTTTTATGTCTCAGAAAGTCGAACCCAAGAGCTACCTTAAGCTGATAACTAATATGAACGAAATTATTGAAGGATTCAAATGATCTACAAAATATAGCGTGTAATACTGCTATCAATTGGTCGTACCGGATTTCGGCGACACGAGTTACGTTTTCGACAGTGCTTCTGTTATGGCTATCGTTTTATAATATCGGATTAAAGCGCCAAGAAGAACTATTTAAGACATACTTAAGCTAGGGATGCTAACCGTAACTCATTACTGAAAAAATTGTCGGATATACAGTGCATCTCCCCCGTTACATAACACTATTATTACAATGTTTAAGTCTTTGAACTGATAACTAATATACACAAAATTATTGAGGGATTTAATATAACGTGTGATAATGCTATCAATTTGTCATGACGGAGTATGGCGACAGCCACATTTTACATAGTGAAATTTAGCAAAAGTTTAATTACATTTGCGGAAACTCGCTGACTACGTCACACACACCAAAATACATCTTGAGATTAGACAACAGTGTTTATGGTCAAGTTACGACGACTGCGGCATACACTCTGATGCATTCGAAAAAAATATTATTTTATTTGACAGAGTTTCATTGACTAAGACATAGCGTGCGCCATAAACATAAGTCTCCACTACCGAATTACAGCGACAGACAGACGCTTTGTGATGACGTTTCGCAAATGTTTATTTGCGCTTTCGACAAATTGACAATTGAGATAATAAGCACAGAAATACCTCATGAGACTAGTTCTGGGTGGATACGGTTTAATTACAGCGAATGCGTCATAAAATATGCTGCTTTTGAAAAAATTGTTAATTAATTTTTGGCGTTATGATTATCTGAAAGCCGAATGAGACTTGACTATAGCTCCACTATAACTGGCTGCAGTGTGTATCTGGTCTATAACATTTATTATGTATTTTATAATGGATTAAGTAGACTTACTTATTCTATGACCTTTTGCTGATATTTCTCAAGTGACGAAATATCAATTAAACCTTCTTGAACAGCGTATGAGGAACAGGAAGTAAAGGAAAGCTTTCTTCAAAAATGAATTTTAATTATGCCTCGGCATGCACTGCTCAATAATGCTTTTCTGACATTTTTTAAACAAAATGGTAACAAAAAATGACAATTGAACAGTGTATGGACGGACAATATCGTTGTTCTACTCTGAAACGTGGCTATAGTGTGTATCCGGTCTATGTTATTTATTATGTATTTTAGAATGGATTAAGTAGACGTACTTATTCCATGGCCTTTTGTTGATATTTGATTGAAAATATATTTCTTATGTGGAACTATTTTATTTGATAGTAACATCACTATTAGTGTCGATAATATCTGGTTAGGAGATGATGACTTCAAGTTATGCCACATTTTACTCCAATTAGATCACGTATTTATTTTTTTATAAATATTCCGAATGAAATGCCATTTGATTAAGCTTGTATGGTGGAACCTACGATAATAATAAAAGTATCATCTTTATCCGGTCTCTGGAAGGCATAAGCTGCTGTTTTTTTTTTTTTTTTATGCGAATCATGTATCAAGAAGAGTACAGTCCACACAATATTGTGAAAAAAAATTTTTAAGAAATGAAAAGATGTTTCTTATACATGGGTCCACTGAATTCGTTCATGACCTCACTTTTAATGTGTATGTTATCCGGTTAGGAGACAATGGCTTTAATTCATGAAATATTTTATTCCAATTAGTTCACGTATTTATTTTTCATCAATATTCCGAATTAAGTGTCGGCTGATTAAACTCGTAACGAGGAGTCTATGATAATAATAAAAGTGTCATCTTTATCCAGTCTCAGAAGGGTTTGTCTTAAGTTGCTTGATTCTGTATCTGATTCATCTTTTACGCGGAGTACTGTCCGCAAAAAATTATAAAAAATTTTGTATGCATTGAAAATATATTTCTCAAAACTTTTTAAATGGCATGAGCAACTGAATTTGTTTATTAATTTTGCAATAACAATAATTTTACAATGAAAAAATAAATATTTATAATCAGATTCGCAGTGAGTGCTATCGAAAACTCACGAATAAATTTTTGAACAAGAAAACTATCTAAATAGCCTGAGACACTAAATTTGTTTATTAATTTTGCAATAACAATAATTTTACAATGAAAAACAGAAATTATATTAGGAATTTCAAAATTGCAGCCATCAAAAACCCCCAAGCAAATTTTTCGGCAAGAAAACTCATTATATGGCACGAGACATTAAATTTGTTTATTAATTTTGCAATAACAATAACTTTACAATTAAAACATAAATATTTATAATCAGATTAGTAGTGAGTGCCATCGAAAATGCTCGAATAAATTTTTGAACAAAAATACTACCTAAATGTCATAAGACACTAAATTTGTTTATTAATTTTGCAATAACAATGATTTTGCAATGTAAAACAGAAATTATTTTAGGAAAGGCGAAATCGCAGCCATCGAAAACCCCCGAGCAAATTTTTCGGTAAGAAAAGGGTTTAAATGGTATAAGACAGTGAATTTGTTTATTAATTTTGCAATAACAATAATTTTACAATGAAAAAATAAATAAAAAGAAATTATATTAGGAAATTCGATATTGCAGCCATCGAAAACTCCCGAGCACTTTTTTCGGCAAGAAAAAATGTTCGGTCGTCCTAACTTGACGTCAATTACTTGCGGTCGTCAAATGGCTACTCTTAAGACTTTTTTACTTTTTGTATATTACTTAAAAAAAATAATAAATATACATAAAAACTACTATCATATATGAGTTCAGTGTGACCTATTTCACTAATATATAGCATAAAATTGTAACATATGCGCGGTCGCATAATCTCCGCTATAATTATAATTGTGTGAAAATGTCTGGTCGTCCTAACCTGATGTACGTTACTTGCGGTCGTCATATTTCTACTCTTATGATGTTTTTACTTTTTGTTCATTGGTTCAAAAAATAAGACATATACATAAATACTACAATCATATATGGGTTCAGCGTGCCCTATTTCACTAATATGTGCGATAAAATTGTAACATATGCGCGGTCATCTTAAACGTACCTGGGGAAATACATATATATATACACACACACACACATATATAT
>UELV01178101.1:18347-36817 GCA_900490015.1 Megastigmus stigmatizans | reverse complement strand
GGTTATTTATGGCACCACAAAGCAAACAGTGGCGCGTAACTTTAAAAAATTTTCGGTCAAAATCACTCTGGGGTCTTTCGGACCCCCAGTGTCATTTAAGGGTTAAAAAAATAATAGATCATTTCTTTTACCTTTTTCCTTTTTGGTCTTCTTTTGCAGCAGCAAGTTTCTTTTGATCTGTTCCATGGTCCACAAGTTGTCTCTCATACCAATTAAAAAGGGCACGTAAAATAGAGGGGAGGCAATGTTCAGCAACTGATCCAAAAGCTGATAAAAGTTGGTCAAATTGGGGATCTTCCCCCCTTTGCAAGACTTTAGATAAAGGCTTTTCCTAGAAAAATTTTAGAAATATTTATACTTTAAAAATATTTTTTTAATGTTTATGCAAGCAATAAAAAAAGATCTTATCATTACAAAATATCTTTATCACTTTAATTTATGCACTGACAGAATGTAATATTAATTTACTGTAAATAAAATAATGATATCTAAAGTAGCTTACTGTTTCAGTCATAACAGCCTCCATTTTCTTTTCCGCTTGAGCTGTAAAATCAGCGAATAAGGATCTCATCACAAACTCCCCTGGTCTCAGATCCATGTCTCCTAATTGTTGAGGCTTCATGGTTTCCTTTTGAGCGCCCCAAGGCAACACAACAGTTACAATGCTCACTCTGCTACAATTGGACTCTAAAACCATTCATTAAAGTTAAAAGTTATTTTAAAATATATTTTTATTGTAAAAAAATTAATTATTCACTTAAAATAAATAATAAATAGAAAATAAATAGAATATAAGAAATAATGTTTCCACAATATCTTTTAGAGTAAAACTAAACGTTTTCATTGACATTTCAAAAGTCTCAATTGATATAAATGATTAGATAAAACTGATCCAGACATGAACATTTTGCACAGGTAAAAAATAAAATAATATTTCCTTTATTGTAGTTAAATGATGAATTATAAAAATAATTTTAAAAGCCTTTTTAGATTCAAGTGATTAGATTATCTCATATACACTAGATAAAATTATAATACACAAAATTGATTTTTTATATCTTATCACTGAAATTTTGAGCAACACACTATTTTTATCTTAATAAATATTTGTAAGTTATTTAAAACACATAACTTTCTAATTTTATGTTTAAAAATGTCAAATTATAATAATTGAAATAGTTTGTTTTAGTTTTTTTTTTTCAATACAATGTTAATAAATAATTATAAAAAGAGTTAAACTAACCATTGCCTGATATAGAAGTACTAGCAGTATGAACACTTGCTGCATCGCTGCCTTCCCCTTGTCCCAGACCATGAGTCAGTAGAGTATCTTGACATGGTCCTGAAAAGCTTGTCGTTTCCGTCGTTCCCTCATGAAGGCCTTCACCTTGAACCACTCGCGACTCAGTGGCTTCTAGAAAAAGAGAGGGAGAGAGATTACTGCTATGAAATATTATTAAAATTAAACAAAGACTCTATTTCTCAATTTGTGATACTGTTAACTATTGCATAGAAAATAAATTGTCACTGTATGAAGTAAAGAGTTAGTACTTGCTAATTCTGGACATTGGAACCGACTAAGAAATGAAGCCCCATTTTGTAACGTAACAGATGCCCACACTGGACTTTAACTTAATTATATCAAGTTAGATACCTGACTTTGACCGTATGCTAAAGCTTATGTATAGTCAAAGGGATAAGAGCTTAAGGATAAAGTACAGTAGCAAAATGAGTATTTTTTTGCTAATAATTACATATGTAATTGTGTATATATGTAGCTTTGCTATGATAAACCTAAATAATAGTTATTAAATCCTATAATTTTTATCATATAGTATATGTATAAAATACAAATTTAAATTCTGTTATTACAATAAAACTTTTAATTAAATAATTATTTACAGTTTAGTATTTTAAGTAATTTAAAATTGAAATACTCAATTCTAATAAAATAATAAAAAATTTTAAAAATTTTACAAACAGGAATAAACATCCTTTTAACACAAAAGTCTTATACAAAATAACAATAAAAATTATTTAGAATTGTTATAAGTTAGTGAAAAGCAGGTACATAATAGCAGCAAAAGTTTATTAAATTTACAAAATAGCATATTACCAGTTTGCACTCCACCTTCATTACTAGGTTGGTTTTCACCCCCTGAAAAAAAATTTAATTTTGTTAAAAACATTTTTCATACACTTATCATTAAACAAAAAATCTAATTACTCAGGAAGGAAAAAAAAATTAGTTGTATGTAATATATACAAGGATACTATAAAAGTTTGAAAGTATATTGGATTATCTAGTTAAACAAATGGTCTATGTACCTTCTGTCATGTTTTCAATGTTTGCCTCTGTTTCAGGCAACATCTCTCAGTTTTGTTGTCAAGCCATTTCTGTAAAAAACATGTAAATTAATTAATAATGTATTAATAAAAAAGATTATCTAGTTAAATTGTCAATTTTTAAAATAAAGTTGCTAAATCTATAATATATTCATTAAATATCCCATTTTGAATTAACAATTATAAATTCAATTCAAGTATTTTGATCATCCATTTTATGTACATTTTAAGGTGTGTACTTTGTTATGAGCACTCCTGCTTCAAATATTCTTTTGACACAACACTATTTTAGACTATTCTAGTATTTAAAAAAGCAATTAACTCTAAATTCTTCCAATTTTAATATTGTGTTTTCTTTAATTATTTACAACAAATACATAATAAAACAAAAATAGTAAGTAATATAGTTAAACATTATTTATTAAGTTCTTTGTTGTTAAAGAAAATATATCTAGACTGATTTAAAAACACTTTTGTGCTATTTTTGCATTTATAAATTGTATAATAATTTAAAAAACTTAATTATTTTCTGTTTTTTATGTTACATGTATGCTCTACTTTTATAAAAGTTTGTTGTATCCCAGTAGATATTTTGTTTTAAAACATATTAAAATATAAATTTTTATGTGAGAAATATTTTAAATTCATAGAATAGTTCACTTATTCATTTACTATTCCTTTTTCCTTTGAATCTAAATAAAGCTCAGCTAACTAAGGGAAGTATAATCGGCAGATCCCATATACTTACTAAATTTTATAAATAAAGAAGTTGTGAATAGGCTACTATTACTGAGTTTTATATTATAAAACTCAGGAATCCAGCAAAAAAAGTAATAACATTATCAACATTTTATATTTAGTATTACAGTAAATAATGCAGCATTATCATTTTGTTGTTTAATATGAAAATTTGATTATATTATTGTATTTCATGTTATTAATTTATTCCGTCAATATTTTGGTACACTTTAACCAAACAATCAATTTATTTCCAAGTAATATGACTCAAGAAAAGTGGGCACTGATAATAATAACAGCAATCAGCAGAAATTTAATTTCGTAGTGTAGAAATATCTATTCAAACTTGTATTAAGATATAACGAAAATGTTAATATATTTATTAATGAAATAAATTAATATAAACTACATTTTTTTTATTTTTAAAACTTCATAGATTTCAAATCTACAATATTTTCTATATGTAAGCTTTTTGATGGTATCTGAATTCAAATTTATTCAAGACATATAAATTATGTCTGGGCCTACTTTTATAGTAATCGAAGCAATAAGCTATTCATGAAAAGGAAATTTATTTTAGATATTTTTTTAATTATTTATTATTTATATTAATGGCTCAAACAATTTATCAAAGTAGAAAAGGTGCAATAGTCTGTTCAACAAAGAAAAGTTGATGCTAACCTTGAACAAATATTGTTAAAATTTTGATTTAAATATATTGACTTTTTACAACTTTATGTAATGTTAATAATACGAAGTTCTTGTCTTTACTGAATATAAACAAATTAAATGACACACGTTTTTTTTCTAAATTTCATATCATATCAGAATTGAAATTGGGAAAACTCATTTATGTTTCGCAACCACATCATTGTTTTTAGATAGATTTTCACAATGAGTACATAACTTTCAGTTTCACTTTCTATTATATGAACATTAAACATACAATGATTAATTACAAGATATTAGAAGCAGACTTTGCACACTTTCATGATGTACATGAGATTGTCTTGAAATAAAGAAAAACATGACTAAGTCATATGAATCTACTGTACATAGAAGTAATAAACAAAGAGTCGTGAGCCGAATATTTTAATCAACAAAGGATTACGCCCGAAAAAAACCACTTTGCCCTATGATAGGCCAGCAGTGAAGCCACTTCTACATAAACGGAAAAAAACACCTCGTTTCGACGTTAACAAAAAAATTACGCACTTTGTCGAGAAAAACTTCAGCGCTTATTTAATCGCGAAAAAAATCTATACCTATACAATATAAAAATACAGGCGCTCAACGTCAAGCTCTACAAAAAGCAAATTCTTTTTCTCGTTGTTATCGCTCATAACCTCCGCTCCGAAACGTCAAAAAGACCGCACAAATATATGATCACCAAAGTTATCCCGTACTTTACGCTCCGAATACACTAAAAGTGAATAACCGAAATGTATTCGGATTTCGAAGCAACAACAACACAAAAAAAAACACAACACCCGTAATAGACATACATAGCATAGAGAGCTTTTGATCGTTTAAGGTTAGAGTTCGCCTACAATTAGTCTTTTGTACACTATGCAAGGTAATTTTCTCGTTAAAAAAACAATCAATTGTTAATGGTATTACCGTGATGCGTCACTCTGAGTTTACGCCTTCGATGTCGAGAGCGAAAAATCTCCGGCTTCCATTGCGTATTATTGCTCCCGTTCGTTTTTTCGTCTCTCTCGCTCTATGTGCTATATTACTGTCTCTCTCGCTTTCAGACCAATTTTCGTCTGAGCAGTGTGTGCGTGCTGTGGTGGTGTAGAATTGTAGATTTTGCGCGCGTATGGTTGCCAAAAGTGACGCTCGATGGCGCCACGTAACTCGTCGAAATTGAGGTTGATCCGTTAGCTGTGTGTTTAGAGGCTCTCGGAAAACCCCGTTATATTCGGCTTTGCGCGTTCAATTGCGACTGTGATTACGGGTTGGCCATTGTTATGGTAATATGAAGGAGTTTCAAGTCACGTGTTAGATTTATTTACGAGATTATAAATTCTAATATCTAACAGTATTTTTTTTTGTACGGCTGTTTTTCGTGCATTATCAGTTCACTCTTTATATATTAATGAAAAAAATTAATAAATTATTCAACATACCGTTTAAAAGTAATAAAACGTTTGAGATATCGACTAATAAGTTAACACAGTAAATTTTTTCTCACGACTCACGATCACGATACAGAATAAACATTTATTTTATGTATAGATAATATTTATATACCTTGTAAGTAGTCGTTGACAGATCCATTAATAGTATATTTAGATAGTAAATATTTTATCCTTATGGAGTAATGGATACAGAAAGTCACAATCTATAACAAGCACAAATATTATTGTGTTTCGGTTATAAGTAGATACAGGTAGACATAATACAGGTACATAATCAGACTTGTAAGAGACGTCTTAAAATGTTTGACGCATACACTTACTCACAGATATACAAATATAAATATATATAGACACACAGTACAATTTATTTTGTAATAATATTATAACTTTTGTAATAGTATGCTAAGAAATACAATAAGGTAACAGGATAATAAAAACATTAATTAATGATAATATAAATTTGTATAAGACTTTTATTATACCTAAAAATTGTACAAAATATTACATATTATTTAGATAATTTTTTCACATAGGATTCAAAGTAATGAATAAATAAAAACAAATAAATGCATTTTTTTTTAAATATACCTAATTAAATTCTCTGGTAGAGCCTAAATATTGATTTGAAAATTCATTCAATAATTTAGCTGAGCAATCGGTTATGATTTTCTATACATATGTTAGTTAAAAACTTAGATAATTATTCTATTAGACATGAGTTTTTTTTATTTATGACGTAACATAACTTTTAGATAACCAATTCGTATGATCGTCTTTCTCTAATTTCACTTGTATAAATTACTGTAATACAAACTGAACGTTATAAAATATTCTGCGTAAGTGTTAAGGCATGATTCTTATCAATTTCTATTTTTTTTAAAAAACTTTATCATTAATTTCCCATTTACGTATACCCGTAATGGAAAACAATGCAATTACAAATGCAGACATGTTATACACAAATTAAAAATCACATTATGCATATTTAATTTCTATATTATCACAGTCACGCAACGCTCTATTAAAATAAAACAATCAACTTCTATTCCTTCATTTCATTATGCCAACGCCTTCCATGTACACATAAACGATAAAAAGCTCCGCAGCTTATCGGCAGCATGTGTAACGCGTAAGTGTGCGAATCCCTGCAAGAGTCGTCCCTATATGCCCGTTAATATCGTCCAGTTGCTCGTAATAATGGCCCTGGCATTGAAGCACCTTTCATCTTGCAGTCGCGCTCGCTTATACGGCCCAAAGCTTTTTTAAGCTCGCGGCACTCGCTATATTGTCGAGCTTTTAGCCCTCGTGGCATATCCCTCGTCGCCTACGCTTGCTGCATTAGCCGAGGCGCGTGCGCATCCCTCCTATATGCACTTTGCTTCTTCGAATATATATATCATGGCTGAGCGCGCGCTGCGATCGCGCCGCGGGTTACACAATACGCACGAATTCTCTAGGCAGCAGCTTCACGTGTACTTTTACTATATATATGCGTTATCATTACCGTGAAGAGTTCATTTTAGTTTTGAACGTCGTTATTTGCAAAATTTTGGGATGAAAGTGTATGTTTAATGTTTAGGGATGGATATATTTGGTTTGGAGATAAGGGCAGCATAACATATATTCAAATAATTCAGATGAATCAATATATGCAGTTTTTCTCAAGTGAAGAAAGTACATTTGAGGTTAAAGTAAAATCTTCTTTAAATAACCGAAACAATTCTGTAGCTTAAATAATATATCGTGCATAATCTGTACGCTGTATTCGAAAGCAAAAAATATTGTGATAATTCGGTTGTTTGCGGAAGTGGCGAGACATACGAAATAGGACCGAATCCTATATACATACATATCGCACTCTCGATACTTCAAGATCGAATGCAGACCATCTATATAGGTATTATGCAAGTGCGAATTGGTCGTATATATACGGCGCTTGCCCAACAAGACGATCTGCTGCTGCACCTCGCGGCATCACAACAAAGCGACGAATTTAGATTTAACGAGATAAGCGAGCTGCGAGCCACTTGCCAATGCACGACTACGCGCGTATATTATATTTTTAGTGGCGTTGGACATTTTTTCGGTTCGAATTCGTTGCGATTATCGAGGAAAAACTTTCCATGAGCCAAATTTGTTATTGACCTCTGATGTATGCGTTAACTTGCACAGTTTCCTGCAGCATTCGAAATAATATTGTACATATCATCGGTGGCTGCTAGGAAAACAATAGGTTTGTACGGTTTATTATTAGCGTGGATATTCTTAAAGGATATTTAATCGTTTTCTACAATGTTTTAGTCCTATTTTTCACACTAATTCATAAGCTATAAATCGTATTCTTAATGGATGGAAACATCACGTATTTTAATTTAAAATCTTTGTATAAACATATATATACCTTTTATTTCGGTTTCTTTCACTATAAATTGATTCGCGTCGGTTTTCTTTCCTTCTGAAATCGTCTTATCTATCTTCTAAAGAAATTCTATCCGAATTGAATGTTTAGACATTTCATTTATATGGTTATGACACGAGACACTTTATGGCTACGACACGATAGACTCTGAGCCACTGAACTTACGAAGTACTTGTTATAAAATTAAAAGTCATAAGCTTTGGATAAAAGTATTATGTTTGCAGACGCATAAAACTCCTCAAAATCATATTATAAAACGAAGAGGGAATCAATCGAGCTGCATTCGATAAAAAGCATCCCATTATATCAAGAAAAAATGTGCAGAGTACAAATTGTAATTTTCGCATCTCAAGCTCAACGTCCCAATCGCTGTTTACTCATAAACTGCGCGTTTATAACAATTTAAAAGTCAAACGAGATAAAGCAGAAGAGAGAAAAAGGAGCTGGCGCAAAAAGGTGTCGGTCGCCGCTTTTTTAGCTCATCGACCCGTTAAAAAGAGACTGCGCTGACTGCGTGTTTCCTTACACAATGGGATATGCAATTTCTTGCATACCGTCGCGGTCGCACGCGACGATAACGGACGGAGTCTCGAGCTCTTTGCTATATACATCAGCGGTCATCAACTGCACGCACACAAACACGCGCACACATATATACGAGGAATCGAGATAAGCATTTTTCTCGGTCCCGCCACGGTCTATCTTCAAATGCCGCGATGGCTATTTCACAAAGCTCTTTGTTCGCTCCTTGTACGGCTAATCAATTAGCTGGATAACTGATTTATTGGTGTAGCTGTGCAAATGCGATGGATTGATAAATTTTGAGGAAAGACTTAAAACTTGGAGTGGACGCGACATTTAGTTCCAGAGTGCCAATTTCGGATTGATAAGTAGTACATAAGAATTCATTATTAGATGTTCTATCCTATAGTGCAGGAAAAGAAACTTTTGGTAAGGTGCGTGGACCGATATACACTGAGATAAAAATTTTCTTTGAATCAAAGAAAGCTTCATTGCGGACGGATGATACAATATTTTGTTAAATCTTATTATTTAGTTACTACGAGGAAAAATTAGTTTTTACAACTTTATTTATTTTAGCTTATCAAATTGTCAGTATGAGTAACTAAATATTTTATCGAATCAATAACTATTTCTTCTTGATGTGAGAAAATATTTTATCGTCCGCCCGTAATAAAGCTTTCTTTGATTCAATGAAAATTTCTTTCTCAGTGTGTAAATGATTACTTAGGTTCAATTAAAAATCAGCTCCCATTATATTTTTAATTATTGAAATAGAAAATAATTTATTAGTTTTTTTTCTATGATTATAGCGATTGATATAGTAATTTTTATAAAACTGAATTTATATTATTAGTGAATTCAATATGATTCACTACATTTTATTTAAAAATTATTTAATTCTCTTAAATTGATCACTATCTGCGATCGTTAAAAAATTAGTAATTATTTAAAATTTAATTATCAGAATGAGAAAAAATGAAAAAAAAAATATTGCACGGCATCAGAATCGCAGTTTAACATCCGTAGCTGCTGCGCGTATTTCATCGAACTTTATCGCAAGACGGTTGAGACACTCAATATTTCTCAACTCATTAGCCTCGGCTATCGCTTGGATAAATCTGTAACAGTGAGTCCAAGAGCAAAGAGACACGATAAAACTCTCTGTAAGCCTACCACTGCAAAAGTATAATTTCAAATCGTCATGTACATTATTTTCGAATGTGGGATTCACTTTTAATTTTGACAATTACAATAAAAACGATGGAGATCGTGATAGTTTTATTTTAAATAATTATTAATAGTTGGAAATATCCACATATTTTGAAAAAGTGCAAGTATCATTATATTTTTAAGAAATGAACTTGCTAAATATGACAATAATAATAGATGAGTAAAATATTGTAAAATTGAAAGTAAAATTCACGTTCAATTTGTTTTTTGTAGTAGTTTAATTTCTTAAACAATGGCTTGTTGAACTTTGACAGACGGCTTGGGCGATACAAATTTTTTACTAATTATGGCAAAACAGGATTTATATAACATTTTGTCAGCTTGACAAAAAGTGATCAGCAATATTTCAAAATATATAAACACAGAATAATTGGAAGACAAAAATCTTCAATTATAATGCTTGCTTAAACAAATTACAATATAAAAGCACATAAGCAAGTCATTCTAAAAGTCAATAGATTTTATTTAAACAGAACTATATCTACAAGGTATATACGAAAATAGCGATAAAGAAAAATTTTATTTACTATATAATTTTATTTTTGCTGTTCCTACCCTTTGCGAATCCAATGAAACAAACTAAAATCTGACGTCAGCACAAGATATTGAGCAATAGAAGCCGAAAAAATAAACAGCATTGTTATGAAATTCACGAAAAAGTAATTCGAGCGGCCACGAGAGAAAAAAAAAGTCATAAGGACTTATTTCTACATTACTAAACTAACGCATCAACGTCAGCTGCCAGCCTATGCTCGTCGTGTATATCCGCGTGTGTATTTTTAAAGTGTTCGCCAATGATTTAAATAGTGTTAGAAACGCCAGACTAGCGCAAAAGACTTTGCTACGAGGAGAAAAAACGAAGATTTTTAGCGAAAACTTCATTTGGATTTCGTTCAAGAATAGGTGATGTGTCTGGAGTTTTTTAGCAAAATAAAGTTCATCCAAGATTTTCTTGGTATCCTTGATCGATACACGAAAATGTGTTTTAAAAAATTGATTGTAACAACGTTTTATTTATAAAATTGGTTGTAACATTGTGTTTCCTCAATGCTCCGAATTAATATAAACGAACTGAATGTACAAGTGAATTCAGATGAAACTATACACACGCGCATACATAAAACTAACATGGATTGCCATAAGTCTTATCAGTTCGCACGAGATAGTGTTCAGTCGATCGTAAGTCAATGCCGCAACAGACGCGCAATTAAAGGAATGCAATTACTTTATCGCCGAGACGTACGCAGATAACGTCGAGTGACGAGTAAGAAAAGCTAAACGCGCGAACGTCTTTAATAGCTGCGGCTCGATTATCAAGTACGAGCTTTTGGTAGACGTTAACAGGTGTAAATGCGAGGGACGCGATTTAAAGTTGAGCGTGTATATAATACGAGAGACTATAGAGCCGTACGCGCTTTTGAAATAGCGATTGCTTCAGTTTGTACTGTTAGTGCTCGTGTGGCGAGGATGCGAAATTTGCGCGTTGCTGGCTTTATGTTACATAGACACATTATACTAGCTTGTGCCATATAGAAGTGAAGTATTGATTAAAATGGTAGAGTATAAATAGTTGGTCTAAGGTATATTAATATATTTAATAGACATTAAGACATAAAAACAATGTAATACGGGTTTTTAAATTTTGATTTCACATCTTTTTCTAAAAAAAAACACGTTTTAAACAAAACAAACCTCTTTTAGAAATCGTCGACCATAATATTTTGACTAAAATATAAAAAATAAATAACAATAAACGCATTCCATCAATTAACTAACTTCATTTAAAATATAAAATATTGATTACATTAAACTAAGAATTATTTACACAGAATTACTGGCCACAGATATCCACCGACGATTTCAATGCAAAAGTTTTTGTTAAATAAACACTTATAACTTTTTTAATATTCATTTTGTTGAAATTCTGACGGCATAAATCAGACAATTTTACGTCGGAAATTTTTCGGGACCGATTTTATGTTAAATAGCGTGGACGAAAAAAGTCTGGAACAAAACGTCCATTTGGGACAAAACCAATACTAAATATGAATTTATTTATTGCTCTAATGTACAAATTAACAAGCAACGCGCGCGTCATCAATTAGATGTCACGTGTCAGGAAAGCGCGAGTGCGGAATATATACCAGGTCAAAAATACCACATTCACGGAAAGCAATATCATCCTTTCTCCGCGGGGATGTCGATGACGTAGCTGCACTTGGCGTCCGATCAGCTGTTTCACTCTCTCCGCACCTATACGACTGACCAAAGGCTACATATCTCTGCAAGTGTGGATTACGTCTTCTTTCGGCAGCGATTTAGTCTTCTTTACTAATTATTTATTAGTTATTCGCCTCTTCGTTATTACATGTGTTAATTTCTCTTTCGATTAATTATAAGGGAAAAATTCAATAAATTTTCTTGCGTGTTAAGAAAATTTATGAGTGTAATAAAAAACTTTTGAATGTGTTGGGTTAATGAATTAATGAAATAAAACGTGCAATGAAAACGAATAATTTGATTACTTAAACAATTAAAATTGAAGCAACTGTGAACTGTTTAGTGATTGATTAGATTTTAAATTATATAGTGCATATATTTTTCAAACTATGTCCTTCTGTCTCTGATTGAACCATTTTCAAAATAAATAGATTTATTATTCTACAGTTAACAGTCAAAATTGATACATTGCAGTATTTTGATTTATTCATGCTTGTTTTGATTATTGTCAATCATTTCATAAGTTGTAAATACTCCTTGAGATAAATCTTAAAAAAATTGTGAAATCTTGCTTTTGTAGAAATTTCATACTGCATAATACCATAATTTATTCATCCAAAAGTACATTTTTTTATCAAAGAAACTGCAGATCATCATAAACAATGGCAGTGTCGGACAATCTGAAAACAAAGTGAAAAGCGTTAAAATCATTATTAGATCGAATAGCATTCTCCATACAATACATGAAAACCTATTTTAATCAAATTTCCTCAGTTCAAGTATAACACTCGAGTTTGTTTAGTTTCTAATTTTACCCGTCTTCTATTTTCGCGCAATAAATATTTTCTTTCTAAAATAACAACAATGTAACAAGGTCACCCAAACTTCTGTAAAAAGAAAAAAGAAAAACTTATGTAAAATTCTCGCTACACAACCTATATATACGCAAATTCCCTATTTTGTTCGCACATCCGCGAAGTATAGGAAGGCGAGAAAACTATACATGCATATACAGACGTAGAACCAGAAAAATCGATCTACATCTATGCGTGTGTATGCAGGCACACGTAGGCGGAGCAAATCTCACGATGCAGGAAGTATACGCGCAGAAGCCAAGATAGGCGTTAACACACGCGCCGAATCGTCCTTTCCGCAATCCGCCTATACACTTTTGGCATCCGTCATCTCGTCGCGCGTGCCACGCACATTATCATATACATACACACGGTCCCTCTCTACATCGCAGTTCCTAACACCATCAGTAGCAGCGACGGCGACGGCGAAGGTCTGCGTGCGTGCGACACGCGTACATAAGCGCGAGGAGAGGTGTATAAATATACAACGACGTCGACTACGACGACCACGACGACAACGACGTTGCTCCATTGAACTTTGGCGGGCACGCGCTTTATACGACCACATGCAAGCAGCAGCAGAGATAGTCGGTGTCTGGAGCCGAGCCAGAGGACTGGTTGCGCAATCGTTGCTCTATACTCTCGCGCGCTCTCGCCCCGTTGACCCGTTTATTCTTCGACAACAGCTATGCGCTGCTCCCTCGCGCCTTCGATCTTACCGCGCCGAGCCTCTTTTCTCATGGGGGGTATATAGCATGCTATGCAGGTGGCATGTTTGCACCGTCGGAGGCTGCGGTATACGAGGGAGAAAAAGGTGCAGCGAGGGAGTAATTAGCTTGTCTAGAGGGTCGAGAAAAGGTATAGATGAGAAGGGGGAGGTAAGAGAACCGATTGGTTTACGAGGGGAGAAGATGGTACAGCTGCCGGGAAGATTGAATGGAGCGAACATGCTTCAGGTATATATGTAGGGAGAAGAGAGGTGGAGCTGACGACCT
Source organism: Megastigmus stigmatizans (assembly GCA_900490015.1). NCBI lineage: Eukaryota > Metazoa > Arthropoda > Insecta > Hymenoptera > Megastigmidae > Megastigmus > Megastigmus stigmatizans. The sequence goes on along the minus strand of UELV01178101.1, from coordinate 23,346 downwards.
TGTTACTGCTTTTCCGCTGCTGGGGTGTGCGAGCGGCTTAATTACCCTGATCGTATACGAATTTCTTCGAGAATCTATTGTTTTATGTAGGGTTTGGCGTGCACGTTGTTGTACCCAGGTAAAGCAGGTGCTCTCTTCCGACTTACCTCGTGCAGATGGTGCAGTTTTGTATATACAGAGGCTACTTTCATATTGGAGCCTCGTCGACGTGAACAGAATGAATTTGATTTTTTTTTTTGTTTGTTTTCTGTTTGTAAGAATGTCATTGTTTTTATTTAAAAATAAAATATAAAGCTATTATGGTAGTTTGAATCGTTGTGAGTTATGCATTTGTAGACCATCATGGATGGCGTATAATTTCTATTTTAGCTTCTGGAAAAAAAAGAAAATTCAAATACGCGTGCATTGAATTGTTACATAATGAGAAATGGAGTGCATATGATTTAATTATTTTCAAAAAGTTATTGTTAATGGAAGCAGACACAATGTTTCATTCAATAATGTGGATTTTATAATTTTAGTACCTCTAGGCATAAAATGAATCAATACACCGTGCGAAAGAATAGAGGCGTCTACATTTGCTGTTTACGATGAAAATATTTCAAGAATTTGAAAATAAATATTACTAAATCATAGAACAACGATAAATTTAAACTTAAAAAATACTTGTTTTATTAAAATATTTTTGCCCTTGTCTTGCCCTAGACATATTTGTTTAATATATATATATATATGTCAGTAGTTGCAAATCGTTTAACACATTATAATAATAATTTTCTTCATTACACACGGAATTCTACGTCAGTATTAAAGTTCGAGTACATAATTAAACGCATTAATGTTACACATTACTTAAACCATTCTTTATATATAAATTTTAATACGTGCTTCGAGTAATATCTTCTTTTCTTGAAATTAATGTGAAATCATGTCAAATTAATAATTTTAAAAATTAAGTATTTAATTATTTGTATTGTTTACGAATTGTTAAACATCTATTATCATATGTCTTATTTATCTTTAAATTAGTATGATTTCCTCGTTAATTTTTCGTACACCGATTAATAAAAGTATTGTTTCCAAAGTCTAATATTAAAATGCTAATAAAAAATGATATACCTGTATTATCATTAAACTTTAAGCTTGAACAAGAAAATTTTTTCGCCTACAAAAACGTTCCATCTGCAAAGTTACGTAACACATCGATCGATTATCGCGTTCTGTATACCGCTACCGGTAAAATTGCAATAAGTAAAAGAGACGAACAAAATAAAAGGGGGAAACAGTGCTCGAGTCGCGAGCGGCACTTCCAGACGAAAAAAACGATATACAAATAATTAATATAGGTAGGTTCTTTCCCCCTGACGTAGTCGTGTAAAGTCCGCGCCGTGACGTAATATCTGGTAGCCGCGATCTCGCTCCTCTAATCATCGATCGGTATGAGGGGCAGAATGCAGAAACACGCGCCTCCCTCTCTCCCTCTCTCTCTTCCTCGGCGCACATATACATATATGCTACTGCACATGTACCCACAGCGAGCTTAAACCCGCTCAATCGGATGCACACTTTTTCGCGTATATAGGTTGGATAAGGAGAGAAAATATCTCGGTCACGAGCGCTTCTGTCCCTGACTTCGCTCGAGAATTTGAGTACACCGCCGTGTCGTAGGTGGGAAAAAGGTTGAACCGGCAACCGCGCGTCACGATTCTCAAGAGCAGCGAGATTCTAACCCACAAGGAATCACTTTTTCAACGATGATCGACAATGTCGTGCAGTGTTTTATCAATGAATCGTTAATGACACTTCGACGAGCAGCTTGTTTCCCAGTTTTTATTCAATTTAGACGAATTTCCAGCAAGCGCATGTAGGAAGACGAGGAAAAAGCGACGTTGCCGTACAAACGCTTCGTACAGAACTTGACACCGGCGGTGGACGCACGCGCACTCGGCGGGAAATTCGAACACCGGCCAACGAATGTTGGGAAATTCTTTAATGAAACTCTGCGCTCCTGAAAAGCATCGACCTCTGCTTATCCTATCGGCGCACAATATGCGAAATCGGTGGTTCGAAAAAAAAAAACCGCCAGCCGCACGCCTCTAAAAAAAGAAATAATCAGACCTTGTGGCACAGACATATTTGCACGCGCGCGTCTCCCGCTCCCCCAATACGTAGGTACCTATACACTTGCATCGTCCCTCTCCTCCACTTGCTCTATACTCTGTCCCTGACTGGTGCATCCCTTCGATTGGCCAAGCCAAGCCGGAAGCCCGACGGATTCGCGCGCAATTTCAAATTTCGCACCGCCCACTCCGGCGAAAAGGCTAAGGAAATCCATGGAAATGCAGAGTGTCGCGAGGCTCTCGGGTCGGGATTCCCTAAAGAAACGCGCGGCTTTGAAAGGGTTGACCCGAGCCAGGGCCATCCTCGTCGAAATACCGTCGTCCTCGAGAATCCCACCCGATCGAGCTGCGAGCAGCAGGCGTGACCGGGGGCTGCGCAGAAGCCGGCCACGTGACCTGCGCGGCTATTCTTAGCGGAGGCTCCGTCAGCCGAGAGGAACTCTGCCTCGCTCACTCGTCGTCCGGCGCGCGTCCGATACAGGAGTCAAGACTCTCCTCTCTTCCTCTCGTTTTTTAACCCGTTTTACTCTTCTCACACCAACCACCCAAACACAAAATGTCTGGTCTTGCGGATCCCATGGCTTTTGCCAAGGATTTCATCGCCGGTGGTGTTGCCGCTGCCGTGTCGAAAACCACCGTAGCGCCGATTGAGCGTGTCAAACTGCTGCTCCAGGTCCAGCACATCTCCAAGCAAATTGCCGAGGACCAGCGCTACAAGGGTAAGTCTACAACCAATCATTTAACTATAACGATACAGCTTATCCGTCTTTCTTTCACGTGCTTTCCTCGTTCTCTCCTCGTTCTCTCCGCCTGCTGCACTGTGCAGACATTCGAAGATCGAACAGTACGTTCGATATTCGCATCGCGTCAATTTCAATAGCCTTCTTTCCCAAAAGCAGTGCTAACAGTTCATGTGCAGGTGCCCTCATGTTCTCGCATGTGAGCGTGCCACGCACGAGCTGAGAGTGGATTCGGAAAGACGAGAGAGAGAGAGAAAGAGATAGTGAGAGACTGACGGAGACACGGTCGAGTTGGAAAGTCCGCTACAGGAGGGAAAGAGACGGCAAGGCGGTCGGAGAAACGGTAGAGAGAGAGTAAGATAGTGACAGTCAGATGCCGTGGAGAGAAAGTGCGAGAGAGAAGGCAAAAAGGCGTCACGCGCTCGCACTTTTCCCCTCCCTCTGTCAAGCGCGTGGGCCGTCAAAACTCCTGCGCTCTCCAGGAGTCGAGAGGCACGAGGATGACGTTTCAAGCTCAAGTTTGCCAATGTGTTACATAACGCCTCTACATGTACTGTGCGAAAGAATTTAATGTCGTGTCGTCTTCGTCTTCTCATGCTCTCTTTTATGTAACGGCGCTTCAATGCGGTTTCGGCGCGCTTACATAAGCGCATATCGCCGTGGTGCCGCGACAAATATCGACGAGGACATCCTCGTCTAGACGCACGGGTCGATAAAGGAGAGAGTCGAATGGGAAGGTCGATATATAGAACGTAAACGAGAGGGGGAGATAGAGTGTGTTGAAATTGGACATCGGAGGACTGTAAATGAAGATAAATGCGCGTGCGAATGTACAGTAGAATGACAGAAGGAGGGAAAAATCGAAGAAAGAAACGTGAAATTTTGAGTGTCAGAGGAGTGAGGGACGGGTAGGATTCGAGTGAGAAAGAGACAGCAGATGGCAGGCGCGTGGCTGTTTCTTACAGTGCTCGTGTGCCCTCAGCGATCGATGACGATGCGGTCCAACATGGCGGATCCCCGCCACTGCAGGATTAAAATGTGCTTCTTCTCGGGCGCACTGTGACTGAAAAAATCATTGATTTCGCGCGATTAGCTTTTCGGATGGGCGAATGAACATTTTCAATCACGAAAACGTGGATTATGACGGTTAAATGATGTGTGGGGAAACTTTGCCGACGAATTTTCCGCGAATGAAAATGTTTGGAACACGATGTTCTTGAAATTTAAACAAGTTAACGATGAATAATTCAAAACTGTCGTTATTAACAGTAGAATGTATGCATCGAAATCGGAAAAATGATATATATACTGTATCACCCTGTCTTTGATGCTCTTGTAATCGATGATCTGCTAAATGAAATTAGAGCACCTACTTAACAAGTACACCTTATCTTGTGACATTGATTCTCTCTGTCTATCTAAGGCGAATCGTTCATCATAACTTAAACATTAAATAATTTAACTTTGATAATTCATCTTTCGAGCAGACTTTGCTTTTCAGACTTTGTGTATTCAGTACTTGAACGATTTATTCAGTTCTATGCTTAAATTATCACATTGAAGTAACATACTTTTTAATGAGAGCATTAAAAAAATAAATAATAAATTCAACTGACAATGCTTTAGTCAATTTGTAAAATCATATCTTTAATAGAACATTTCACTTTGTAAAGTCTTTGATTCATCGTTCCGTTCCACACACTTTGCAAATACAAAGAGATACAGTTAACCTCGTTTCCGAAAACGCAAAAGAACGCAGCGTAACGCATTCCAAAAGTGCCAAATTCAAGCCTCGCAATAAAAAGTATCGAGTTCTTTGAGGAATCCAGCTGCGAGAGGGGCAGACCAGAGCACGCATGGAGGAGGCTCACGTTCCGTCTTCGCATCGATCGTTGCGCGCTGCATGCGAGCAGCAGCCGCAGCACGACCCGACGACGGTTGGGTCTATTAGGTTAGGCCGTGACCTTGGGAGTTTAAAATGCGCGCGCACGCACATACAGCAGACGGCTATGTCACGAGAACGCGAGCTTGGACGTTATCCAGAACATTTTCTGGGTTACCGCGACTCGTCGTTTTGGTCGAGCGTAAACGCAGCTCTTCGAACAGCTTCATCTTTTTTTTTTTTTTTTTTTTTTTTTT
>UELV01178101.1:0-18327 GCA_900490015.1 Megastigmus stigmatizans | reverse complement strand
GGGGGGGGGGGACAAGAAAACGAATGATTTTTCGACAATGACTGACTAACGATTTCTGAAAAAGTGTCTTTAGAATGAATCCCAGACACTGTCCTTTTTAGTGTAGGAACGCTACAGACGTCAGAGGATTTATTTTTGTTTTACTATTTGTTTTGGCGATTATGTAACGCGCAAAGGTCGGGGATTTGTATTCTAAGATTGTCATTTAAACACTTTTTAGAGAGAGATCGGTCAACTCTAGGCTAAAACCAGCTGTTCACTTATACTTGTTGACATGGAAAATAGCTACTAATTGAAATGTGATTTAGAATATCTAAATCAGGTGTCATAAGTATGATATTATTTATACTCTTAACGTGCTATTACTGTCGCACTTTTGTCGTATTTATGTTTACGAAATTTCGATCATGAATCGTATCATTAATTTTATAATTTCTTGTGTAGCTAATTCATGACAATGTCGAAAAAAGCCACATTAATTTTCATTAATAGCTATAAATAGCTTATTTTATGGCTAAACGCTTGATTACTATGTACTCAATGTGCTATTTGTAGAATTCTTTTCGATTCACGAACTTATGTAAGTAACTTTAAAAGCTTCAAAGTTCACCTGTTTTGGTCTCGATTAACAGTCATTTCAAAGGTTTTTTTTTTCAAATTTATTGCGTGAAAAGAATCGTAAAAAAGTGTTTCAAATGTCGTAGTCTATTTAACCGTTAATCATTTATTTATCCATTCGCGGAAATTTATATATCATACCTTGAGCAATTGCATAATTTCCCGTTAAGGCCAATGAAATATCTATTGATAAACTATCTTTGCGGCTGCATCAGCTAAGCAGATGCACCTAGGCTGGAAAAAAAGCTATTTCAATTGCAAAATATTTGCCTCGGCCTTCAGAGCTTATTTTGCACCGTCTAGAATTACTACTGTCAAAATAAATGACGTTTTGCTTTTTGTTCAATTATAAATACGTACTCCAAAAGCAATTCTTCAATTAAAAATCTGCAATATGTTTACTATTATTAAATAAATGGTTTCTTTAATAGTCAAATTTGCCCTTTTTTGCAACAATGTGCTGGAATAGCTTCCTTTTTGTGCCTCGCTATATACATTTCTCTCTTGCTCTCGATCGTTCTTAATCTGCTGAATAATCACGACACACACTGCTAGTCCGGATAATTCTGGCGCGGTTCGAGCCATCGTTCAAAAAAGCTGTTTTGACAAAATAAGTACTCACCGGTCCATTGTCGCAGTACCAGGCTTTGTAATATTTTTAATTAAAAGCAAGTGTTTTAAATGTTTTTTTTTTTTTTGTAATTTAAAGGCGGAAAATATTTAATGCAGAACGTTGAGTATTTATCGCATTGTAATTAATAAGATTAACGGAAAAATTTTACGAAAGTTTGAAACCCGTTAAATCTTTATCTCATTCTCATGGCCTTTATAAAAAATACGCTTAGTCGTTTTATGATACCACTCGTACCAGTTATTATTATTATTATCAATTACTTTAATGAGGCTGAATAAGAAATTCAATTCAATTCAGTTTTTCCCCGTCAATTATCCAGCTTTTAATTAATTTTGCAGAAGTAAGGCTACTTTTCCTCTGTAAACTGCACGTGTAACATGCAAATTGAGTAACAACATACTATACGATGTAAATGACGCGTCAAGTGATTCACTCATCTCAGTTCAGAAAATCATCTGGTTTCGTCTAGATACACTCAAATGCTCGTTTTCTACAGCCTGTATTCAGGCTAATGCGTATAAAGCTATTTCCAACAGACGTAACGGCTTACGCACAGTCGACCGTAAAGCGTTTCTTTTATATCCTGAATCTGGTGGATGGGTGCACGTTTGACTGTGCGATGAGATACGAGACGAAAAAAAATTACAAGCGGAACGAAAGTATAACGGATAATTTGTTTGGGCAATAAGACACGTTGATACTCTCCCGTTCTTAAAGTTAAAAAACGGATCGAATTTACGATATACTTGAAATAAAATGTATAAGTACCTTGAAGAGAAAAAAAAAAGAAAAGAAAAGAAACATTAAACTCAATCTTTAAAAATACCTTCGTGACTATAATCGTTTGCTCTTTTCCTTCGTTCTCTACATAATCATCCAATTGCATCGAGAATAAAATTCGCTCGATAAGCTAATGTTGCCGCACAATCCACATATACCGATTTTTCGAAAAACCATTGAACTTGAACTTCCGCATCGAGGCAACGTCGAGACACATCGTTTTTATCGTTCGTGGATCGTTCCCAGCGCAGTTCACTCGGCATCACGCGCCGCGTAATTCTACATAACACACAATCGTCCACCGATTGACGGATAAATCGCTAACACAAACTGCCGGGCGTTTTTACAATGCCTCCTCTTTCGTATACGCAACTGACGTCACATCGCGGGGTCTCAACGTCACACCACAGGCAGAGAGAGAGAGAGAGAGAGAGAGAGATAGAGAAGACGAATCAAACTTTGATAAATCGCGTGTAGAGACGTAGATATACGGGTAGTCGTCGTCGCCGTCGATACCGTCGACGCCATGTTGGAAAAATTGTGCCAAGGAGAGCTTTTCGACGGGACACAGAGCGGCGAAATGATGAAGGTGACTTTGTATTTTCTGTGCTTGCGAGAGCGAAGCTTTTTTTTGGACCGATTTCCGTGCTGCGAGTGCGCTGTACGTTTTTTTTTCTTCCTCATTAGTTTTGTGGAGATTTGGGAAAGCGTGAGATAAATTTTTTAAGTAACTTGTAAAAATATTAAAATTCTTGATGAAAACGTTCCTTTCGTCTAAGTTACGTTATAAAATTTATCTCGGAAGGAATGATTATGCCCCAGAATGCTTAAAAATTATAAGATATATAAAGCATTGGAAATGATGCTATAGATGCAATTTTACGATATAAAACTATACGATACATCATACTTGAGAGTCTGTCAAAAATAATTACAATACGTAATGCTTAGTACTTCGTATAAAGTCAATAATGCGCAGTGATAAAATTACTATTGAATAATAGAGCATCTCGTAATGAAATTTGAATTATCTTTTCTCTAATTTTCGATTAAGAAATCTTTTTATAAATAAACTTGCAGTATGATTTCTATCTTATATATTTTTAGAGCTTTTTCAACGAGAATGTAATAAAATATATATTCGATAACGTTCAAATAACGGGTCGAAAATCGTATACTACTCAAGGACTAAATTTATATTTTTTTTTAAATTCGAACGATAGAGGACGAAAATCAAGCTCTAAATGAAAAAATACAATAAAATAAAATAAAAAATCAAATAACTAACGCAACGTGAACTTTGTGTTTTGCATAGGTATGGTCGATTGCTTCGTTCGTATTCCCAGGGAACAAGGTTTCTTGAGTTTCTGGCGCGGTAACTTCGCCAACGTCATCCGTTACTTCCCCACGCAGGCGCTCAACTTCGCCTTCAAGGACAAATACAAGCAGGTGTTCCTCGGTGGCGTCGACAAGAACACCCAGTTCGGACGTTACTTCCTTGGTAACCTCGCGTCCGGTGGTGCCGCTGGAGCCACATCTCTGTGCTTCGTCTACCCACTCGACTTCGCTAGGACCAGGTAATGCACCTACGACTTATTTTTTTTTTCATTCTCAGGATTCATCTCGACTCGAACTATATAGTCAGATCGAACCTTAAAAGAGGGAACTTGGGTGATTGATGTGATTTATAATTATGTGCAGGTTGGCCGCCGACGTCGGTAAAGCCGGTGGTGAACGAGAATTCTCCGGTCTTGGAAACTGTCTGACCAAGATCTTCAAGGCTGATGGCCTTGGCGGACTCTACCGAGGATTCGGTGTATCCGTCCAGGGTATCATCATCTACCGTGCCGCGTACTTCGGCTTCTACGACACAGCCCGTGGCATGCTTCCAGACCCCAAGAAGACTCCATTCCTCGTCTCCTGGGCTATTGCGCAGGTAAGCTTTAGATTTGCCTCGTTTTCTTTGCGCAGACTTACGACGAATCATTCATTTTCGTAGCTGAACTGCATTCGCCGTTTTAAAAATACGAACAAACCTTGGAGATTTTTTATAATAGTGTCAATATTGTTATTTATATTGCCTGTAGGGAATAAATTTTGAGTCAAATTGTATTGGGTAAGGTCGGTAATGCAGGTTGTGATAATGGAAACCGGTAATATAGGCATTGATTTTTTTCACCGCACTACAGTGTAAAACGGAATTGATCATCTGAATTATGTAATAATATGCTGTACATAACTGTTTCATTGAGTAAGAGTACCTAATTCAAAACTAAATAGTTACGGGAAAAAAATCAAAATTAATTATTATGATCATCTTTTCGCATTTTAGACCAAGAAAAGCCATAATAAAAATTATATTTAAATTCCGAACTAATATTTCACTTGTGCTGCTAAAGATGCCACCGTTCAAAAATAATCGAAGCGGTACTTTAAATTCCGCATTCAAGAAATACATTTACTTGGAAAAATCCTTTTAATTACGTCATGTCTTTTTGAATTCACAGGCCGTCACCACAGTCGCCGGTATCGTATCTTATCCGTTCGATACGGTGCGTAGGCGTATGATGATGCAGTCCGGTCGCGCCAAGTCTGAGATCCTGTACAAGAGCACTGCCCACTGCTGGGCCACGATCGCCAAGACTGAAGGTACCAACGCCTTCTTCAAGGGCGCCTTCTCCAACGTGCTCCGCGGTACCGGCGGTGCCCTCGTACTCGTACTCTACGACGAGATCAAGAAACTCCTTTAAAAACCTCCGCCAAACTCTAATCAAACTAACAGGAACAAAACAACCAACATCAGATTATAGAGTCCACATCAACGACAAGTGTAAAAGTTTAAAACAACCACCAAACGGTCTTCACGTCATTGCCACACAACCGATGATCTTATAAAAGTAAATAGAAAAAAGTTTAAAAAAAAATGAATCACACGCTACATCCCCCCCTCCTCCGTTAATGTTAAAAAAAACTGCCTCATAACTCACCCATCTCCCCCACCCCTCAGTACCCACGTCATCATTTCCGGTATGTAATGTTTGAAAAAAAGCAAAAAAAAATATGATAAACACGAAGGTCTCGCGCACACCGAGTGTCGGGATTTTTCGATTAAAAACTTTAAAGGAAACAAAAAAAATATGTGACGGGTTCGCCTCAACAATTTCATGAATAAACTCGCGAGGAAGCTAAAACAGCGGGGCACGCGAGCGAGACATGATAATATACATTCGGTAGCAGCGGAATCGTTTAATATGTAAAAATAAAAACGAGGGAAAAAACTAAAAAATAACGGACAAAAATTAAATTCGCTTAACTTATTGCCGGATTCAGTATTCACCCATTCTGCGCTACCACATTCAACTACCATTTCTCCTCCTTGCCGACCGTTCGTGTAAAACTTATATATTTAATTATATAATCGTAAATGAGAGAAAAAATCATGGAAAATACAAAACAAGACGCATGTTAAACGTGCGCATGACGCTAGGATGAATAATTAAATGTAAAAAAAAATAAATGAGAGTATAGGCGGAAAACGAGCCAAAAAGACGCGTTTCAGCGACTTTCTTCTCGACTTTTCTAAGCCTATCCCTCGGTGAAAATGCGCGCCGCGTGCGTAGACACCCGCCTAGTTGAATTTTATGTTATTTAAATGCAAATAATGAAGTAATCATCGCCAGCAAGCCATGCAATCGAGAGGGTATTTGTGAAATTGAAGCTATGTATAAAAACAAACAGCCGCGGAGCCGATCGATTGTCATTATAATCAACGCGCGTCTTCCGCATTTATTTACTCGAACGTAAATGAATAAATTTGGACGCGTGCCTTGTAATGCAACGATTATATAAGAAAGTATACACGTTTCGTTCCGTTTCTCGGTGGAGACGCGAAACTAAACGTTATAACGTAGAGCTCTGAGTAAGTCGAACACAAAGTTGTAATGACTAAATAACCGCGAGCGAGAGAAAGAGTCGAATGAATCAAAGGGACGCGCGACGTAAAGATCATTGTTAATGAAAAACAACAAGAACTAAGAAACAACATTCTTTAATAAAAAAAAAAAGAAAATCCACGGAACGGCGATGGCGGGGCGCGTAGACGTGGGCCGCCCCCGCCCTTAAAACTTCTCTCGGCCCATTGTAGATAATTAAAGAAATAATGAAAAAAAAAAAACTTAAACTTGAAAAGCAATTTTTTTGTCGAGAAAAAATGAAGAGGAAGAAACAACCCAAGAAGGAAATCAATGCAACAGCGGATAAATGATTCGAAAGATTAATTTAATTTCGCACCCATAACGCAGAGAGACGATTCTATGTGTAAGATACGAAAAGAGAAACGTAAAGCTCTGTGGTAAATGCATACGTCTAATCTGTTCATGTTAGGATGTATGCAGGGAGGACAGATCAATAAAAATCGAAACAAAAACTTGACCTGCCTAAATGTGTTTTTGACTTTATTCGCCATTCCTTCCTATCCTGAATACACCTTGATAAATTTATGTTCGATAACTACTTTCACTAAAAGCTTTTATTTTCTCAATCTTATTAACTTTTGTGGGAATAGAAATTTCGGAAATTAAAATCATTTTATATTATTTTCACTATATCTAATTGTATGAGAGTATTTTGTATTTTGCCAAGAACTCGAGAACTTTTTTTTAATTAAACGATATAGTGACATGATTAATAATATAAATATCAATTGAAGAAATACTTTTCAAGAAATTGGTTCATGTAAGTACATTTATATAATTTTAGATTCAAGTCAGTCAGAGTCAACTGTTATTGTGAAATTGTCATTCTTAAATTATTTGAAAAAATATTAATTTATAGCTTGTTAAGAGACAACAGATATGCTAGTTTTGTATTTCACACATAAAAAATAGCATTTTAACATATTAAAATTATGTTAGAAATTAACACAATTAAAATTTTTAATAGTAAACACAAAGCGGCTATTAGAACTGTTACAAATACATGTAAACTTTTTAGGTACGTAAGTACTTATAAATTATAAAATAATTAAAGGAATTAAGAAATAAATGAAAATAGGATTAGAAATTAAAGTATGAAATTAAAACAAAAGAAATTGAAAAAAAATTCATTTAATTGTACAAACATGCAGGAATGTATGTTGGAATAGCATTTAGGAGTCCTGAAACAAAAAGTTACTTATAATTTTTATTAGGTTTAATAGTTATCTGTTGTCTTAAATTATAGATTGTTTTTGAAAGTTTACTTATAAGAAACACCATTTTTTATTATCTGGAAATCTATTGTATTTTATACAAATGACATTCTTTGTTACTAAGTAAACGGCAGTAATTAACATTCCAAAGTTGCCAATACCAAAACTTGTAAATATTAGAAGTCACTCTGGAATGAATACACGTTCCACACTGTTCGTCATTAACATTTTCCCCTATTTTAACACAGATATACGATATCATGATTCACTGACAAATATTGTATGCACAGAATCATATTTATGCGTAATATTTAACAGCACTTAATTACCTATAGAAAATTGTGTTTGTGCACGTCACCACAAAGGACGATATTTTTCGATCCACGAATTTACATCGAGTTAATTCAACGCACTTACATTTGCACGTATAAAAGTTATTTACGGAATGACGCGGACAAAAGAACAAAGTTCAATGAGGAATATAATAATGAATGAATTGTATGTACAATCGAATAGTGGCACAATAAAGCATAGATCTTAATAAGGTCATACTCTCGTTCTATTTGAATCACCAGCCAACATGTCAAGAATTCGACTCAGACCAGGCATATTTAAGAAGGTCCCGAGAAGTGGAACTCTCCGCAGGAAATTAATAGCAACTGGCAGGAATCCGCTGTAAATAAAAAAATTATTAATTATTGAATCTAAAATATGCTTATTTCTGTATGATGAGTAGGTGAAGACTAATATTGAAACTTTAATTTTTATTTTTGATGAAACTTTTATAGATCTTGATACGTTTTGATGAAATCCAAGACTCATATTTTTATTAGTTCAGTAAATGTATTAATTTGTTGCTTATAGTAATGCAGTTTTAACTAAATGACAAATAAAATAAAACTTTAAAATACATTAAAGATATTAAAAATACAATGCTCTACTAATATATAAATTTATATCCCATTATACAATTATTAATGCCGCTTTCAAATAAAACTCTAAGTTTTACTAATATATAGAAACAAAATTGACTAAATAGGAATATTGATAAAGTACGTAATTAAAATAGATACTGAAATAAAATGAGTACATACTTAAAAGAATTATTTTAAAATTTTAAATTCAAATGCATTCTTATATATTATTTAGTTCATTTAAATTAAATATTCTATTTAGTTCATTTAAAATAAATATTCTTAAGAATATTTGATAGCAATATTACTCGATTAATCAACTTATTAATAACCAATTCCAGAGTATATTTGAGTTTCTAATATGCAATAATAATTATAATATAAAAAATAAATAAAACTTACCTAAAGAGTAAAATAAATCCATAAGTCTCAAAAATCATGCCAACGATGGGCCAGCCCATCAATACAATAATTATTCCACCTATAAACGATATACTGCCTTTAACTTTGTGCCTTTGGAAAAAGAAAAGAAACGTTCTTTTTGGTCCAATAACACATCCCAGACCTGCTATAAACAAAATCTGAAATAAGAATTCCATTAATGAATATTTTTCATTGAGCATTATTCAAATAAAATATATATTGTGATATTGAAAACTACTTGATTAACCTTAAAAATTATTTTAAGTAATTCTTACAACTTACATTGCCTATTGCAAGCAGTCCTTTATCAAACAGAAGCAAAACACCCAGAAATAAAAATGCTATGCCAAAGCCAGCGAGCCCAACGCCGATTTCTAATGAAAAGTAAAGAAAAATATTAAGTACTTAACAAATGCATTCAGTGATTGTGCAGTCATACCAGGGATATTTTTATTCCACATTCTTTTGTTAATTGTTTATACTTACTTTGTGTATCTGTGATTTCAAACATATTTACAAGCAAATGTTTTGTATGTTAGTAATGTACAAAATAAAAAATCTTAATATTATTACAGCGCGAAAATACTTCGCGACACTCGCTACCGCGAGCCTAACCTATTTCCACGTCATCCTTTTCGTATGATGCAAAACACGCTAGAATGCGTATCAGCTTTATTATCTTTATGAAAATTGGATGATTGAACGACTAAAAATGTGGAAAAGCTAATATTCACTTTCAAATTCAATATTAAGTTCTAAATCATCGTAAGAAAAATAAAAATTATTCAAATTCTAATAAAGAATTGTCATTTTGAAAAGAAAAAATTCACTTTTAAAAATGTTTGTTGGCCACACTGAAAAGCGAAAAGTTTGTATGAAAAGCGGGATATTTTAATCAGATTCAAATTCTAAATCGTATTTAATACTATTTTTTAAGGAACATAAATGTTTGTTGAATTATTATTTTTAAGATTAGAAAACAACTTATTTATAATTATTGTCCCAAAGAAAATTATTGCAAATCAGATCCCAGATTAATTATTAAGAATAATATTATTGGAACGTTGAAAAATAATATTGAATTTTATGGATTTATTAATAAACTTTTATAATTGAAAATATACATTCTTAAAAGTAATATAATTTCCGGCCATACAAATATAATCCTTATATGGAATCCACATGAATTTCCACATAGAATTCTGAAATTTTTGATTTTTTTTTAAATAGTCCGACCTGACTATAGTAACGATTTAAATCTAGTGAAACCTCCTGATTGCAAACATTCTCTCTACTGCAGGATCACGAATATGTACTATCCTGCTGTGTATTAATAACACCTTTCCAGGGTAGGAGTTTATCGATCTCAACGAACCAACGTATCGGGAGCGTCTTAGCACTATGCTCCCTTTTCCAAGCTATGAACAACAAAATTATTTTACTTTATACACTCAAAAACACGAATTGGTTATGTCGGCAAAGAGCTGCACTATTTTAAAATTTCACCAACGTCAAGTGAAGTGAAAATTCACATATCGCTGATAACAATTTTAATACAGAAAAATAACATCTTAACTTGCTAGAAATTAACAAAATAAATTTAAATTATAAACAACGTCACCCAAATAAATTTAGAATGTTTCTATAAGTTTGAAATCAATAAAACTACTAACACTATTACCAAACGTATCTCACGTGACTGTAAAATTTGTTAAATTATGATTTTTTTATTACTTTTGTATTTGCTAATATTATAAAATAGATCAGTTTTTTGAAAATGTTCGGCGGGTATCTGGCGTGAACTGATTATAAAAGAGGTGTCAAATCGAACGGGCGGTATAAAATCAAAACATTATCGGGACCAGAGACACATTTAAATTAGCTGACAATAAGACGGCGCTGCGCAGAAGGAAGAGAGCCAATATAAATTGGTCTCAGATCCGTACGGAATAAATGCGTTGAATTTAAATTTGCAAAAAACCACTTGAGAAAATATATTATAAGTTTTTAATTTAATAATATTGATGGTGTCTTTATAGATGTTCTTCAATAATTGTATGTCTTCGATTCTATTCAAAGTGTTATTATGGTAAAAATCTTCCACGCCCTGTTTCTTCACTAAAAAACAGTTTAATCTTGAAACAAATTCTAGAAAACTTAAACCATTCCTTTTGATTTTGACTTTGATTCGTTCGACGTTGACTTAGCTTTGGCCTCAAAATGGAAATATATCAGTAATAAAATCAATTTATCAAAATCAGAATTTATTAGTGGTATAAAAATTCTACTTGATTCCACTTTTTTACAATTTAACAAGTGCCCCCATGGGGTTCTGTACGAGCCCTTGATTTGCAGAAATTACTTTGGAAACTCTGGAGAAAAACAAACTTAAAATTTACTGTGTGGAATGTGAAGAATCAAAAAAACTTAGCGTTTTAGATATGGATATTATTAAGTCTGACAATAATTCCGTAATGACAATTTGGTATAGAAAACCGACGACCTCAGAGCGTTATATAAATTATCTGCCACGCCATCCATTATCTCAGAAGACTGGCATAATTTATTTATTGTATGGTAGACAAGGGTATTACTTTTTCGCACCCTTCATTTCATAAAGAAAACTTGAAAATTATAACTTCTCTAATAAATAATGATTACCCTCAGAAATTTGTTGAAAAGTACAATATAGTAAATAACAATATAGTTATTTACAATACAGTTAACTTACAATATAGTCTTACCTTTTATTAAAAATCTAGCTCCTACTATTAAAAAAATTTTATCCAAATACAACGCAGGTATGATAAACAAAACTATTAATATATTTAACTTTATGAAAAAATTGGACACATGCAATATCGTTTATGAGATAAACTGTAAAGATTGTGACTCTACATACTTACATAGATATCAGTAAACGTAAATTAAAAAGAAGAAGAGACGAGTATAAGAGAGATATGTCAAGAAAAACTCTGAGAGATCGGTTTTAGTTTTACATGCTTAGTAAAAATTTTAAAAATTAAAAAAATTTTCAATACCTTTTATTTATTAAACTTTTATTTATTGACTATTAATTATAATATATGTTCATTTATTTCGTCTAACGATCCATCACTTTGTTTCTTGGTTTCAACATTCATATCGAATTGTTGTGGTTCAATGGTTTTTTGTAACAATTGTTCCTGTACCTAGAAATTTTAAATTACTTTTAAATGCACTATTAAAGACACTTACATTTTTTTTAAGAAAACAAATTAACTTTTATATTAAAAAAAAATATTATATAAAATGTTTGGAGGCTAGAAATAAAAAATAAAATAAACCTTTTGCTCTTCTTCTGTAATTAGACTATGCTGATTTTCATCTGTAGAAGTTCTTTCAATTATTGTATTTTCTACCTCTACGTTCATTCTGATTTTCTCTGAAGATTTAGATTCATTACTACTATTGTCATGGTTATCCCGCTCAATTTCCAAAATAATAGTGTTTTTGTCCTAAAAATAATTGGTTTGATAGAATTGCTTAAAATTATTTAATTAAATTACTATAGCTGCAATTCCTCGCTCGCTCGCGCTCGATATTCTCTTTAACATTTGAATTTATTATATACCGGAAAGTAGTTTTAAACGAAAAAATAAAAACTTTTTAATTAAACTCGCATTTAATTTTTAACACATACATTCACGCTAAACTATAAATCAAGAATAGCTGACACGTGACATCAGCGGAAACGGAGGAGATAAAATCGCAATTGAAAACGGTGAAGGCACACTTCCTGAAATTTTTATATGTTTTTGCAATCGCTGACCCAAATAACATATTAGTTTTTTTTCGAATTTTTTAAATAAACTTTAGAAGTTTTGAGTGAGAACGTATTTTACGTCAAGGGGTCAGCATAAGCCCCATACTAGAATTCATAATTTTACGAATTGATATCTCAATTTCCGTGAAGCTTGGACCTCTTAAATTTTGTGGGAATGTCGATGGTATTATATTATATGGTATTATATTATGTATGGATATGCATGTTTAGAATTTAAAGAAATTCTTAAATAAACGAAAAGTCACGATAACCCACTTAACATTGTAAGAAGATCAGTGCCGTATTATTCAGTGACAAATGACTGACACACATGCGCGCGCGCACACCAGCATGACCATCGAAATCGCCAACAATCGGAACCATAAAATTATTTTCACTAATTTAGTTAAAAAATTGAACCTTTTGATCTATTTGTGTGAAATCATGATTCGGCATTTCATCAGAACTTATTTCGATTATAGTATTTTCGTTCCTGGTATTCTCCCTTATCTTTAAACTTTCAAATTGACTTTCATTGCTATTATCACTATCATCTGCGTTATTTACAGATTCAAAACATTCTATAATAATATCTTCTTTGCTCTAAAATAAATTAATTTAAAAGTTATTTGTGAACTGAATAAAATTATTTTCATTTATTTGGTTTAAATAAATTGAACCTCTTGGCCTGGTTCTGTATTTTGAAAATTCGGATGTTCATCGGAACTTCTTTCGATTAAAATGTTTTCTTTCTCCAAGTAACTGCATTTCTCCGAAGTTTTAGATTTACTTTCCTCGCTAATATCATTATCGGCAATGTCCATAGACTCGGAACAATCCATAAAAATATCTTCATTGATCTGAAACAAGTAATTTTTTTCAACATTAGTATGCTATAAGTTTTCTTCGCGCAAATCATTCATTTTAGAAAATGTCCGGGTTTGTTCACTCGACTCGAGAAATTAGAATCAATGCGTGGACACAAAGCACGTGTACATACACTTAACACTTCGCACTAATCGTATCGAAAATACCTAAATTTTATAGTTATTTCGTATCACGAATTAATTAATTTTTTATTATAAAACTCTAAAAATAGCGTGCGGGAAGTAACCGATTACAGCACTCCTTGAAAAGCGTGCGAGAAATAAAATTAGCGTACGATAAGCAATTACTTCTAGTGATAGTGTGTCAAAAAATAGTTCACGCTACAAGTGCGTGTAGTTGACCCACGTACTCGTACTTTTATCACCCTCGCTTCACTCGGGTGACTGCATTAGTGAATCAACTACTTTACGCACTTGTATCGTAATGTACTATTATGCAGGAATACACTGTATATTTTTAAAAAGTTTGATCTAAAAAGACTTGAGCCTGCTGTTGTACCTCTGTAATTTCCAGATTCGTCAATTCATCTGAATTTTTTTGGATTGAGATATTTTCTTTCTCCTCGTCATCGATTTTTAGTAAAGTTTCAGACAGTCTTTGATTACTATTATCGTTATTCCAAGGTTCAAAGCTTTCCAGCGTAACCTCTTCTTTGTTCTAAAAATGATTGATTTGAAAGAGTTAGTATTTTTGTAAAAGGATTGTGTTTAAAAAGATTAAACCTTTTCTTCTATTTTCGTTATTTCAAGGCTCGGGATTCCATCACAATTTCCTTTGATCAAAGTATTATCTGAAGCTTCAGATGCACTTTTATTACTCCTAGCACTATTATCATTATCCCCAGATTCAGAACTTTGTATTAAAACATCATTGTTCTAAAAGTAATTAATTCAATCGAGTTGTTTATAGAGTCTATTGAATTTATTAAAATAAACCTATGCGTTGCTGCATGAATTTATTTCGTAATTTTTTAAAATATTTTTTATAAAGAATTGGCTATAAAAGATCGAACCTTTTGTTCTATTCCTGCGTATTCAAGATTGGGCATTTCATTGGGATTACTTTCCGTTAAAATGTTTTCTTCCTTCGTATCCTCGCTTTTTTCTACAGTTTCAATTTCGTTCCCATCAAAATCATCATTAACTCCAGCTTCCGCAATTTCCAATAGAACAGCTTGTTTTTTCTAAAAATATTAAATTTGATATAGTTATTTAGAATCATTATCAATGAATTTATCTTATGCACATCTTTAACCTCGGGCTGTGCTTCAGTAATTTCAAGATTTGGCCTTTCATCAGAATTTCCTTGGATTAATAAAATACTTTCTGAAGCTTTAGATTGACTTTTGTTACTCCTAGCACTATTATCATTATCTTCGGATTCAGAGCTTTGCATTAAAACATCATTGTTCTAGAAATAATTAATTTAATCGATTTGGTTATAGACTCTATTGAATTTATTGAACTAAACCTATACGCTGTTGTATGAATTTACTTCGTAATTTTCTTTTAATATTTATCATAAAAAATTTGTTAAAAAAGATTGAACCTTTTGTTCTACTCCTACGTGTTCAAGATTGGGCATTCCATTTAGATTACTTTCCATTAAAATGTTTTCTACTTTCGTATTATCTCTTTTTTCTACAGTTTCAATTTCGCTTATATCAATATCATCATTAGTCCCAGATTCAGAAATTTCCAATAGAACATCTTGTTTTTTCTAAAAATATTATTAGAATTTTAGTTATTTAGAATCATTAATGAACTTATCTCATGCGCATTTGTAACCTCGGTCAGTACTTCTGTAATTTCAAGAATTGGCCTTTCATCAGAACTTCGCTCGATTAAAATGTCTTGTTTTCCCGTACACTCGATTTTTTCTGAAATTTCAGCTTTGCTTCCATTATTATCATCGTTAATTTGATGCTCAAAACTTTCTAGTAAAACACCCTCTTTGTTCTAAAAATTATTAGATATGTTATTTTATGAACTACACTCAATTGAATGAATTTATTTCGTGTTTTTTGTAATATTGGGTTAAAAAAAGAATTGAACCTCTTCTTCTGCTCCTATAATTTCCAGATTCGGTATATCGTCGGTACTTCTTTTGATTAAAATGTCTTCTTTGCTAGTACTATTGTTTTTTTCTAAATTTTCAGATCCGTTTTCATCGCTGCTATCATCACTATCATCGCTATCCACAGATTTAACCAATGCCCCTTTAGTCTAAAAATATATATTATGTATAATAAAGGTATTGGTTTATTAAGAATCATTAATTTAAATTATATTTACGGAACTGCATAAACTGAATGATCTAACGTCGCTTTTTTATCATTTGTGTGAAGGATTGTATAAAAAAAGATTGTACCTTTTGTGGTGCTCCTATAAATTCAAGATTGGGCATTTCATCGGAACTTCTTTTGATTAAAATGCTTTCATTCTCTCTATTTTTTATTTTTACTGAAGTCTTTGATTCGCTGTCATTATTACTATCATCGTTATCCTCAGAATCAGAACTTCCCGACGAAAGACCTTTTTCGTTCTGAAAATAATAAATTTTAAATGTTATTTCAAATTCTTAATGAGCAACTATAAATATATCTAATGAATTTACTTTGCTCTCGTCTTCATTTGTCTTCAAAACATTTTCCTCGCTAGTTGTTTTACTATTCTTCATATTTTTAAATAGATTAGATTTGTTTATTAAAGCTAAACATAAATATTCATTAATTAGTAATTGACAATGGGTCTTAAATATTTTTGAAAAGCAAACGGAAATAAGAAAATTAATTTCACCCATAACACTATCGGTAATTTTTTTCTGATCAGCTTCTATCCAGCGCTGCCTTTCTGCCTGTTCTTCCTCAAGACCGCCGCGTGCCCTTTTAGATGAAAAATGTATTCTATATAATACCGATCAGTAATGAATGGAAAGGGTGCAAGCAATTAATAGGTTTCAAATGATTTTTTATTACCAAGCTTCGGCGCATGCTCGGTCGCGTGGAAACACTGGCCGATCGTCCAAGTGTTGCAGATTTTTACACTTGAGCGTCAAATTTTTTCGATACATTTTTATTGTTTTCACCACTGGGTTCCCGATCAAAGTCAGGACACGCAGATCTTTCATGTCACCTACAATCTAAGTGCAATTGCGATTATTTCTTCTAGAGATAGTATATTCTTTAGTTTTCAAACTCGGTATACAATTTATTCGACTCACATCGATCACGTCTTCTGTCTCGATTTTGTTGTAGGATATATCTAAAATAGATAGGTTGTCTAACAATCGCACGTGTTCGATATCTTCTGCAGTTCTCAAGTAATTGTGAGACAGATTTAAGCTGTTTAGGGCTCGATGAGAATCTGCTTCGTCAGGAAATACGTGATTAATTCTTGTGATAATTATTCTTAACTTTTCTAGGAAAACCCTTATTTCTATATTTACCTAAGTTTTCGATTTTGTTGATGAGATTGTGAGATAAATTCAGACTGTCGAGCTTTTGTAAACATTCGAGGTTCTCAATTTTCTTTATTAGATTGTGATGAAGGTAAAGGCACTTGAGCTCTTTTTGATTATCAAGATTAGATATTTCGCGAATACCATTATTTTCTAGCCAAAGACATTTTAGTCCAGTGTATTCTTCCAAATTTTCAATGAATGAAAAACCTAAGTACATAGTTTAGAAGTATTACGAAATATATATATAGATACTACAATACATATACATATATAAATGCTTGAATAAAAATTATGGCTATGCAAAATGTACCTTTATAATGCAAGTACAGGACGTCATTGAGATATGGAGTACTATAAAGTTTGTGATCCTTGCAATGTTTTTTGATCAAAGCTTCCGTCATTCTAAAAATGATTTAAGTTGATAATATAAAATTCATTGCTGCAACTATATATACTTCGATATAAACTCCGATATAAACTTCGATAGACCTTACCTAACTCCATGTTCTTTTGGGTTAAAATCATAAGTTTTGCCTTGGATTCTTTCTTTTTTTCGTTTCTCGAGAAATTCTTGATTTTCTCGCGCCAATTTTTCAGAGTACAACTCATGCATCAACTCGTCAAATGCGGATTGCTTTTCATCGTCAATCAATTCCTCAATCTCTTCATTTTTCTCGAGCTTACAAATCTCATTTTCTTCCATAATTTTAATAACCTCAGTTTTAGTTAACGGAAGAACATTATTTTCATTTATCGATTCATCCACAATATCACTTGTGTCATCGTGAAAATCTTCAATGGTGTCAAAAACACTTTCAGCACAATCTACTTTCATATCCGTTGGGCTTGGATCGAAATTTGCTGATAAATTTTTGACAGCCTCCGTCAAATCGTTCTCTATTTTTAATTTCGTGCTAGATATTACTCTCGAAATACGATTATCATTAGAGAGATCACAAATTTCGTCGATTTCTATCATTTTGTTTCAGTAATAAAACTGTTCGAACTGTTTACACACAAGATTACAAGAATACTTGCTGTGCTGGAGTTATACTTGTTACGGTTGAGAGTAAACGAAGTGTTATTTGTCATGGCAACGCTTCGAAGTTTTATCGTATTAACATACCGTGTGTTACCTACATCAGCTGTTACTTTATTCGTTTTCTCGCAAGTCTGCTGGAATATTCTAGCTATTTGTGCCAAATGAAAAAAAAAAAATCCAAAATTCAAAACGCGTACTTCTGCCAGGGGAATATTAACAAATCCCGATAAGAAAAAAAGATCACAAGTTGACTCCATTCTCCTTCATTTCTTTTAGAATACGCTCTTCGAAACTCAATAGTGCTTGTAAATATACTTATTTAAATATTCGTATAATATGAAAAGGAATAGGTAATACTACTACCTTTTAGATACTACAATTTTATGATATAGAAAATTTATCTTATTTATTCAAATTAAATTCATATTACGGTGACTTTAAGAGTCACTTATTTATCGATGTTTCAAGTCTATTTGTTATCTTCCTTGTCCATCTGGCTGCTGGGTTCATTCGATTGTTCAACAGAGTACACACAGCGGCCCATTAATATACTCGGTAAGTGAAACGTGAAAT
>UELV01178099.1:0-10210 GCA_900490015.1 Megastigmus stigmatizans | reverse complement strand
CGAGCCAAGAAAAGCCTGGATAAAGAAAAATGCCAAAGCGATGTTTGTTCTATCGTCATCGATGGACTACACTCAATTAGACTACCTAGTGACATGTTCTACAGCATCTGAAATGTGGAGAAAACTTTCAAGCATTCATGAACAAAAAAGTGCGTCAAATAAATTGACTCTCGCGTCACGGTTCCACGAATATCGCATGGCGCACGGAGATTCAATTGCGCAGCATATCGCGAAAATTGAAAACATAGCCAACCAATTGAAGGACATAGACCAGACGGTATCCAGCGTGATGATCATGGCGAAGATTTTCAGCGCCCTACCATCGAAATACAACGCCTTTACTTCCGCATGGGACAGTGTGGCGGAAGAAAACTAGACTTTGGATTTTCGGAGGGAGAGACTACTTCGAGAAGAAGCAAGGATGACATCTACTGTCGACTTATCCAGCGCCCTGGCTACGGTGAGCGTTTCTACGAACAAGACAGAAGGCAATGTCACGAGAAAAGGTCAAGACCGATTTAAAAAGACCCTTGTTTGTCATTTCTGTAAAAAAAGGGGCATATTGCTAAGTATTGCTACGCACGAATGTGAGCACATAATTTTAAGAATGATGACACTCCACCATCTAGCGGAGGTTCCGCCAACCTTTGTGCCTTTTCGATTCATCGAGAAACTGAGAATTGTAACATAGATAAGATAAATAGTTCGTTACCTGCTGACAACTTTAATTCTCTTAATGTCTCGGATGAAAAACTTCTTTGGGTTCTTGATAGTGGGGCATCGTGTCACATTTCTTGTCAGCGTACCTGGTTCTCCGAATTTACACCATGTCACGATGAATATGTTTATCTCGGTGATGGAAAGAAAATAGAGGTTAACGGTCATGGTAAAATTCCTATTAAGCGCTTTGTTAATGGAGGGTCGCTCGACGGCATAATCGAAAATGTCTTCTATGTACTTAGTTTAAATAAAAATCTCTTTTCGGCGGGCATATGTATGTCAAAAAGTTTGTTAATTGTCATGAAGCATGATCTTGCCGGTATCTACTCAAAAGACACATTCTTAGCTCAAGGCATAAAGTTGGAGAACAATTTAATCAAATTGTTTATAAAAAGTAAAACGCATAACGAGGTTAATTACGTATCGGTCGCTTCTTTAAAATTATGGCACGAACGCTTTGGGCACGCGAATATCGAATCAATTAAGAAATTAGCAAAAAGTGATGCGGTTGTTGGTTTGTCTTTTAAAAATGATGACAATTTCTTTTGCGAAAATTGTCCACTAGGAAAGCAATTCAGATTACCATTTAAGAAACGAGAGAATACTCGCAAGATTGTACCGGGAGAAATTGTTTACACCGATCTTTGTGGCCCGATGCAAACCGTGTCCGTTGGTGGTGCGAGATTTCTCGTGCTTTTCCAAGACAAGTCGTCTGGTTTTCGTACTGTGAATTTTCTCAAACACAAAGACGATGCGTTTGAGGCGCTTGTAAAGTACGCTAATCTCGTGAAGAATCAGTTCGGAAAGGACATAAAGATCACTCGTTCGGACAACGGGACAGAGTATACAAATAAAAAGGTAAAACATTTTCTAGACTCTCGTGGCTTTAATTTGTTTACTTCGGCACCTTACACACCCCAACAGAACGGACGAGCAGAACGCGAAATGCGAACTATTGTTGAATCTGCGCGAACTATGTTACTCGCGAAAGGCTTGCCGACGCGACTTTGGGCCGAAGCTGTCAATACATCTGTGTATGTTTTGAATCGTACACTCGGTTCTCGTTCGGATACAAGTACACCTTTTGAGTTGTAGACTAATACAAAACCACGCGTATCACATTTGCGTACTTTTGGGTGCGATGCTTACGTGCTCGTACCGGATATTCTTCCTAAGAAATGGGACGCAAAAGCTGAAAAATTAATATTTGTGGGCTATCAAAAAGAGTCAGAAAATTATAGACTTTTTAATTCAGAAACTGGTCGTATCGTCGTCTCTAGAAACGTTATTTTCAACGAAACCGAGCGCGTTAATGTTAAAGAAGAGACTGTATCGATCTCCGTTGACGATGATTTACCTAAAACTAATGATAACCCGGAATTTAATCCGAATCACCCACAAGTCGAGAACATGGCTACTGCGGAAGTACCTCCTGAGATCCGCGAGGAACTGTCAGATGTGCCTGAAACTGGGGAGCGGGAGCAACATCCTTCAAGGTATCTTTTGCGCGATCGTAGGGATATACATGTTCCTGCCCGATATCAAGCATGTGTCGCTGTTTACGAAACACCGCGTAGTTATCAAGAAGCTCTTGATTGCAATGAATTAGAGTTGTGGAAAAAAGCGATTGACGAGGAGCTACAAGCTCATACCAAAAATAAGACATGGAATATTGTCGAATTGCCAGAATCGCGAAAACCGATAGGCTTTACTTGGGTATTCAAGATTAAAGATTTAAACTTTAAAAATTCAAAACGCTATAAAGCTCGTCTGTGCGCTCAAGGTTTTTCGCCAGAACAAGGTGCAGATTACGGGGAAATTTTCTCTCCCGTTGTGCGTTATGAGTCGATCCGAACGCTTCTCGCTATTGCTGTGCACGAAAATCTAAGTTCTTTACAATTTGATGTAAGTACAGCCTATTTAAACAGCTATCTCAAGGAAACGACCTACATGAAAATTCCATACGGTTTAAATGTAAAGGTTAAAAATTTAGCTTTAAAATTAAATTAGACAATATATGGACTGAAACAAGCCGGCCGTTGTTGGAATGAAAAATTTGACAATTTTATGAAGAGCAAAGCAGTGCAGACAAATGTATATATGTCGGAAGATTTGACGAAACGAAAATTTATCTAGCGTTGTATGTCGACGACGGATTAGCACTTGCGCAAGACTTGAATGTATTGGGGAGGTTCATCGAAGTTCTGAGAACTCAATTTGATCTAACTGTAAGCGAATGGAATTATTTTGTCGGAATGCAAATCTCACGCGAAAGAGATTCTTTTTTTGTTTATCAAGAAAACTATATAAATAAAATCCTGCAAAGGTTCAATATGAGTGATGCGAACTCCGTTAAAACACCGTTTGATCCGCATGTAAAACTTACTAATCCGACTGAACGATGCGATTTGAATGTGCCTTATCGCGAATCTGTTGGTTCGCTCTTGTTTTTAGCGATGGTTTCGCGACCCGACATTGTGTTTGCGGTTGGAATTGTAAGTATATATCTCGATAATTACAACGAATCGCATTGGCAAGCGGTCAAGCATATTTTTTGCTATCTTAAGGGCACATCAAACTTCGAGATCTTATTCCAGCGCAAAAATAAAGACAATGTATTAATCGGATATTCCGACTCAGACTACGCAACTGACCCAGATTTGCGCCGATATACATCGGATTATGTGTTCATGTTGTGTGACGGATGTATAACATGGTCTTCTAAACGTCAAGCGTGCGTTAGTCTGAGTACGACCGAAGCCGAATTCATAGCGGCAAGCGAAGCTTGTAAAGAAGTATTATGGCTTCGAAAATTACTGTCAGATATTGGACATACATGTGTTGGACCTACTACTCTCAATATCGATAATCAAAGTACAATTAAATTAACAAGGAATCCTGAGTTCCATCGTAGATCCAAACAACTAGATGTTCGTTATCAGTTCATTTGCGAAAAGCTACGAGAAAATGTAATTGATTCCATTTATGTATCTACGAATGATCAATATGCGGATGTTCTAACAAAAGCTTTATGTTATGAGAAATCTGTTACATTACGAACAAATCTCAATGTAGTTGAGCGCGCATCGAAAACGCTTAAGTAGGGGGAGTGTTACACGAGTTTATTCAAATACTTGGCGCGTTACCGACTGCGAGTGTCATACTAATGTTCCGACAGTGGTCGACTAATCTAGAGAGAAGGATAGACTCGCTACTCGACTGGCCACTTGCTTGTCTGCCGTTCACTCGTGCGGTTTGTTCACAGCGCTCCCCACTTTTATACTTCAATAAAATTCATATCTTCGAAAGTGCTCTTTCATTTATCCACCCGCAACAGATACTAACGATCGCAGCATCATTCATTTTAATTTCACAAGGCTAACGGGGGTTCTTCAGATCCGTAGTCTGATTGACAAATGATTGACTCTCAAAATGACGCTAAAGCTTACAGGAAGTCAGTATTTATGTTTGAAGAACGACTGAATTTACGTGAACAATGTTCACAAATTTATAGAAAATCCATATAAGCAGTAGTTCAATACTTGCGATTATAGGATAGGAACTTCCTGCATGCGTTAAGAAGCTCTTTGCATTATACAGGGTTGGAAATGTTTTTGTTATAAAACATTGCTTTAATTTTTTGTGGCCACTTTTAGGCGCCACGCCCATAAGAACTTTTGTTTTTTATGATATAACCTCTTCTTTCTATCTCTTCCCAAAGTTTTAGCTTAATCGACCGGGGACCATGAAGTTTATTACGGGCCTTTTATATTTGATTAGACTATTACGAAAATTCGCCATATAAGCCTCACTGAGCTTTTCACTTTTGATTCACAGTTTTGAGTTGAATTATCATATATTTAGTTGGATCAAAACTTTAATATGAGATTTTGTAACATAAAAATATCTTCAACTTACATCTTTTCTTTGGAATTGTTCTAATCCAAAAATTTCTACAAAAACTCGTAAAACACAATTTTCTTTCCAAAATTCGTTGAAAATCTAAAATCTAAGTCTAAAATCTAAGAATAAATTCAACGGTTTATATTCGAATTTTTTATCGTAGATTAGACTTTTGCCATATTCTATTTTAGACATGTTAAATAAAGATTGAATATGAATATAGGTTATTGAATGATAATTTAAAAATTGAAATACAAGAATTTTCTGTTCAGAATAGTATTATTCTGTGTACTACTATATTCAAGCAATTTTTTTCATAGTTCAATTTTGTATCAAAATATTCAAAACTTGTTTGCTTCTTCTTAGTAAGTAGTATCTTTCAGTTTAAGTTGATATAATCTTTGTATACTTGCCGATAATATATAAAGTTATCGGATCACTAACTTATTTATTGCATTATCGTCGTAAGTATCCACAATGTCTCAATCTACGGTAAAACGTCCTACTACAAAAGTATTAATACATCAGGATACATGTATTAATCAATTCTATAAAGATGGACATAAAGATAAAGATCTGCGTAAAGTTTCGAAAATTTTTTTATTAAATTATCCAGATGTGCCTGAACCAGCTTTGATTTATTCAACTTGTAGAAAGTTATATTCTTCTGACAAATGTAATTCATCTAATAATTCTCTAAATGAACAGACTCAGGATGAAGAAGAAGGGCCGCAAAATAAGAGCGTTCGTTTATCAAGAGAAGCTCGAGTATGTTGGATGGAGTGAAAACTAAGTTGTCTTCTTTACCTCCGAATGATCCATTGATAGTTTCTATTTTGACAATAGCACCTGGCGGCTGGACGTTAAGCGATATTCAATCAGAGTTTTTAAGGTCTATGAGAATTGCAAAGAAGGTGAGAGATTTAAAAAATAAATACGGTATCTTAGCGATTCCTTATAAAAAAGGGTAAACTTTACTTAAAAATACAATTAAAAACGTCAAAGAATTTTAAGAATATGATGTAAATGGTCGTGTGATGCCGAACAAAAAAATTGCAGTTAAAACTAAAGAAAATGGTAAAATCTTCTACATTCCAAAAAGATTGCTATTGTGTGATATCAAAGTACTGTATAGAAATTTTATAGAAGAATATCGACAATTTCCTATAGGCTTTACCAAATTTGAAGAGCTGCATCCAAAATGGTGTGTTTTAGCGGGCGAAAGAGGTACACGTAGCGTGTGTGTATGTGTAATACACCAAAACTTCAGGTCATCTTGAAGCATCCAATTTTATGGTTATCACAAAGGGATCTAATGATCCAATAAATGGTTATACCGATTGTTTTTCATTTGTTCTATGTAGAGATTCGAATCCTACCTGTTATTTAGGAAATTGTCAAAAATGTGGTCATTTCGTAAGACTTGAAGAATACGTATACTATGTACTCGAGCAGCATAAGATTGAAGAATTAATTTTCAATGTCTGGCAAACAAAAGATAAATGCACTTTAAAGAAAGAATGCCTTTCGATAAATGATTTTGTTTCTGAAATGCCTTTTAGATTGAAAAAACTTATACCACATCATTTTATCTTGAAAAATCAATCGAAATATATAAAAAACCCTAAAGAGAAATTGCGAGAAAATGAAGGACTCCTGGAAATGGATTATTCTGAAAATTTTGCTTACGTCGTTCAGAATGCTGTTCAACAATTTTATTTTAAAAATTCTCAGTGCACAATACATGTTGCAGTACTGTATTATAAAGAAGATAAAGAATTGAAGCATTGTAGTTTTATAGCACTTTCTCACGGAGAAAAATGTGCTACTAATTTAGTAGCAAGCGGCTGCTACTAAAACAGTATCAGACCTCTGCTACTAAATCAGTAGCAAAATGCTACTAAATTTGCTGCAACGTGCTACTATTTCAGTAGCAGGCGCTTTGCTACTACCGTAGTAGCAGAGCTGCTACTAATTTGACAGCAGGCTGCTACTAATTCGGTGAGTAAGAGTCTCTTGTAACCCCACTCCTCCGCCACGCACCGCCACTCACCGCGTGGCTCCGCGTGGCCCCGTGTGGCGCGTACTGCGTTAACAAAGAAAAGTTGAAGTTGAAAGTTTTATTTGCTTGTATCTCGAGAACGGCTTCGTCCCCGAGAAAATGGATTGCACCAAACGAAAGAACGTAAAATTTTGCATCGGAAACAGTTATTTACTCGATTTTGATGGGTGTAAAGTTTCGAGATAATTAGTCGAAAAGAAATGGTGCCGGCGAGTGGGGTTACAAGAGACTCTTACTCACCGAATTAGTAGCAGACTGCTGTCAAATTAGTAGCAGCTTTGCTACTAAAGTAGTAGCAAAGCGCCTGCTACTGAAATAGTAGCACGGTGCAGCAAATTTAGTAGCATTTTGCTACTGATTTAGTAAGACAAAAAATGATTATTCCTGAAATAAAGAAAAAGTTTCCGAAAATGAATAAAATCATATACGTTACAGATGGAGAAAAGAAACATTATAAAAACAAATCATTAACTTGGTTAATCATGAGATAGATTTTCAAATGACGGCAGAGTGGCACATTCATGCTACTGCTCATGGAAAGGGTTTATGTGACGGAATAGGGGCTGTATTGAAAAGAGAAGCAACACGAGCTAGCTTACAGGCCAGAGCTAAGAAAGCGATTTTGAATTCCAAACAACTTTATGACTGGGCGAAACAAAAATTCCAAACAATAAAATTCTTTCATTATTCCCAAGAAGATCATGAACGAATAACAAGGTCAATATACAAAAGATTCTCTGCTGCCCCAGCTGTTACGAAAATTTCCGAAGCACATGCATTTTTAATTTCCCCAGATAAAAACTTACAGTATTCAGATACTCTAATCCGCCAAATCCATTGTCAATAATTCAATGTTAATAATCAAATTTAAAAATCTTGAATAAATAATAAAAAAAAATAAAAGAAATATAGTAAAAATTAAAAAATTTTAAAAAAATTAAAAAATGTATAAAACGCAATGCGGGCTTTATAACGAAGACATTCTCAACCCTGTATAATGCAGAGAGCTTTTTAACGCAGAGTGCAGGAAGGTCCTATCCTATAATCGCAAGTATTGAACAACTGTTCATGCGGATTTTCTCTAAATTTTGGCAGCTTTTACGGATATTTGGACTCTGGAAAATCAAACAGAAACCACGAAAACTTTTTAGTAAGCATTGTTCACGTAAATTCAGTCGTTGTTCAATCATAAATACTGATTTCCTGTAAACTTTAGCAATTCATGCCTATTATAGTCGCCACACTGGATCCGTCATTTTGAGATTCGGTAAATCGACTCCAGAATCTTAATTAGAATCGACGAAAATCCCTAGTAAGGCTTTTTGGAGTAAATTTAATTCCTGCGCCATTTTTAGTACCGATTTCCTCCAAATTTTAGTGGCTTTTGGTCGTTATAGACGCCATATGGGATTAGCCAATTCGAAAATTGCAAAAAAAGTATAGTTTCTTCAATGTACATCTAATACATTTATTTCAATGCTATATCCGATTAAATCGATCTTAATACATGTTTTTCAAAAATATTCTTTTCTCAATATATGATTTTCTGCTAACATCTAGCCGCCATATTGGGCCGCCATTTAGTATTTTTCCAAGAAGCCACACGCTGTTTGGAAGGGGCATTCCTAACAAATCTTTTAAGCTGTCATTCGTTCACATCTGATAGCATGAATTTTGGGCATAGTTTTGTTCTGTTTGGCGCGGAACGTCACATATGCATATTCGTGTCAAAAATGAATAAGTAATACAATTTCAATATTTAATAATATTTCTATATGTTTATATAATCGCGCAAAATTTTGCGGGAGAGACTGGTTTATAATAATCTTTTATGATTTTTCGCATGACTTATCGCGCGATTATTTGCAATAGGTTGCTATTCTTTAGCTAGAAAACCAAGTATCTTCATTACTTCAGCCTGGTTGAAAATATTCGTATGGATTCCCTATGTATTTCAAATGAATTTCATATAGATTTAATGCTGATTCCCATATGGAATTCATACGGAATCCATATGGTAATCTGTCTAAAATTACATCATGGATTTCATGTGAAATCGACACGAATTCCATGTGGAATCCATACGGATTCTGCCGAAAAACGATGCAAAATAGGGTAGTCCGTTTAAAATCTATACGGATTTCTTAAGGATGTCGTATGGAAATCAGCAAGAAATGCATATGAAATCCACCTGAATATTTTCAACCGGGAAAGTATAAGTACTTATTTAAGACTACGTCTAAATAATATTATTCATATGACGCGGAATGACATTTATTGTCACGTCATTTATCATCTCGTATTAGATTCAATTTTAATAGCTTTTCCAGATGATTTGAATCTTCAAAATTTTTAAATATAATATTATAAAATAATAAGTATTATCTATAGTAAAACTTCAAATAATTTAATGCGAATGATGTGAAATGTCATTTTTTTTCGCCTCGTATGATACGTCGTATTCAATTCTATATAAAGCCTTTTTCAAGCTCTATGTAAATTGCAGGAAGTTTTTACACTGCATTTGCACTAGTCGTCCACAATACCAGTTCAATCTACATTCCTCTCATTTACAGTTCGTTCTAAATTGTTTTTCATTTATAAACAACCTTTTTAACCAATTAATGCCTGAATTGCAGAAAATTGTACTCTGATTTTAAGCCCATAAATTAAAATGAAATCGGTATCAGTACTTATTGAAATCAACCTTATTTTATGTTTTCGGGTCCGCTCTGCACGATGCGATTTCTTAAAAAAGTCTAAAATAATTATTAATATTTTTTTTGTTGCAAATATATATTAAAAAATGAGTTTTTTTCATTGTTTAAAATGACCCATTTCGATCGGAAACAATTTTTTTTCTTACTGCAAACGGTTTAAATCGTGCAATAAGATATTAAACTTTCGAAATATGGCTGCAGTTTTTTAAAATTTTTTTTTCTGGAAATGCCAGGCTGATAAACAATGATAATAACAAATTATCATTCTAATATTGTTGTTTTAGCTTGTTTTATGACTTACAATACTTACAATGCTCCAGTATTCACAAAAATTTACATGCAGCGGTCTTTGAAATCGCTGATTATGAATCTGTTGTCAGATTTTCAAAATTCAAAATGGCGGATCCAAAATGGCTGACAGAACTTCTAAAAATTGTTCAAACTTCAAAAAAATTCGTAAATAAGGGTTTTCGGGCCTGCTGATTTCGAATCTGCTGTCAGATTTATAAAATTCATAATGGCGGATCCAACATGGCGGACAAAATTTTGGAAAATGTTTGTTTTTCGAAAAAAGATTCGTAAATAAGGGTTTTTGAGGTTTCTGATTACGAATCAGCTGTCAGATTCACAGAATAGAATGCATCGCCAATGTCTCGTCATAATCTATAATTTTTCCTCTAAAAATCATTTTACTCGAAAACTATCAACTTTCAGAAAAAATTTCAATTAATAAAAAGTGCTTAGACTTCATCAAAGAACACAATAGAATTTTTTCAGAATTTTTGGAGAAAATTTAGAAAAAATC
>UELV01178097.1:8127-21057 GCA_900490015.1 Megastigmus stigmatizans | reverse complement strand
CTCTCTCTCTCTCTCTCTCTCTCTGCGATGGAACAATGTTTCTTCGCTCGCTCTTCTCGCGTGGCTGAGGTGGTTTTCGAATATGCGCGATGATCGTACCTGCTTGGAACGCTTGTTTCCGCGGACGGAATATTTGAATAAAACACGTTGAGGTGTTGCGGCGAGCAAAGATGGATTCGATAACTCTGCGAATTCAATTTGTTAGTCGGGAAATAGCTGCCGTTCAAATGTTGTTGGCGAAATCCTGTAAGATCAAAGAAATATTGGAAAAACAAGTAGTCGAATTGGCTCCTATCCACCACTCCCCCTTGCGATACACGTGAGACCAAAGTCACAAGAGACGTGCAAGATAATACATTGTACTATAATAGCGGTAGATGCGGACAAAAAAGTAATTGTAGAGCATAGCAATGTAAATACTCTTTTGGACGACGAGGGTAAGCGATGGGCGTTGACGAAATTCTCGAGGAGAAGCTTCCTGCATAAAAATTTACATAATTTGGAGAAACGGTTATAGTTTGCGCCGCAAGATGCCAATGCCTAT
Source organism: Megastigmus stigmatizans (assembly GCA_900490015.1). Lineage (NCBI taxonomy): Eukaryota > Metazoa > Arthropoda > Insecta > Hymenoptera > Megastigmidae > Megastigmus > Megastigmus stigmatizans. The sequence continues at coordinate 20,513 of UELV01178097.1, read as the reverse complement.
GCAAAAAGACCTATCATTATACGCAACACTGTATATACATTGTTTGCACCGTTTCCTTACTTTGTTCATTATTAGATTCCGAAAAGTGTATTGGCAATGTTCAGGATCGCTCTTTGAGACCTTTAGCTCTTTAAGATTCTGAATGTTTCCGAGACTTGAGTGATTTTGGCCTTTTCAAAATTCATTATGGATCTATTGCTCTTTTATAGAGTAGATATTTCATAATTATATGACTTGTGAAATCATTCAAACATATAAATATATAGCGCTTGCACAAGTATATCTCTGTAGCGAGATGTTAAATCAACGAGTGCTGTTGCTAATGTCATTTGTAATCAGTCTCATAAAGTAACGAATTGAAAATATCGTCACAATAGAAGAGTTACCTTGAAATCATAAAAATGACCATAGCAATAATAAAAAAAATAACGCATTCACACACGTTTTGATTATTTTTTTTCCAGTTGCCGTACGCAGTGTCGGTGGACATAAGCAATCCGTCAGCCCTAACGAGTTCGCTGAACATCTCGGACGCGGGTGAAATCCCGGTAGGCGGCGTACAAACCTGGGCTGTTGCACTACACTGTGGCCCCTACGACGCCGAGGTAGATCTTGCTCTACGCATCAACGTCTCGTTGTCGCGTCGCAACAGCACCAATCTCGAATTCAAGCGGAAAAAAATCTGCCTGAAGGACAAGAGCAACTATCCGGGGCCCGAGGAGGTGTCGGTCGCTGCATCGGGCACGAGCTCGGGTGGTCAGGTCTTCTACGCGGCGGTTGGCTGCGCCTGCGCCTTCATAGCAGCCATCTGCGTTCTCATACTCGCCTATTACGTGAGGGACAAGAAGGCCAGGAGGCATAGGGAACCGTTGCAGTGAGTTTCGAATCTTTTCTTTCCTTTCTTTATTTCTTTCTTACTTTTTTTCCGAGCTGGTTATTATTATTTGTGCCCGCGAGAGTGAAATGGGCTGGGGAAAATTGGCGGAGTAGACGCGCACTCGAGAGATGTTTCTTGCATTGCGCGGATGGTTTGAGCTCAGCTCGGGTATGCGGGAATGTTTTAAAAGTTTGGAATCCGCGCGCGAAAGTTGGAAAATTGGCGTATTGATTCCTCAAGGCTTGAGCACTTCACGCTGGTTGAGTTTGTTTAAGGGTTCCGCGAGTCTGCTGAGTTTCGGACGATTTCCGAAAAGTGGGCATAGGATATATATTTGTAGTGCTACTTTTTTATACCATTCTATTCGTAACATCCGTACGTTTAGTTTTTAATTCAGTAGCTACTTTTATACTAATATTTAGTTTAACCGAAAGAAAGAAATAGCTCCCCGCGTGAAACGAAATAAAGTTATTCTTAGTTTCACATAAGAGTCGACTCGAGTGTCGAATATGCTAATGTGTCACCTCGATTAATCCGTTGTCAGTCCATTACGTTCATCCACGCTAAACAGAACCATATTTATACACGGGCGCGCTCGCGCCAGGCTGTTTCTTTAACTCCTCTACAAAAAAGAAAGAGTGTAAAAGATGCGCGTTTAACAGAAGGGCGCATTTAAAAATGGAACTAAAATAAACTCGCTCGTCCGCACGTACGAGAACTCCATTGCCGCGGCTGTAGAAACGAACTTATTCGTATATATATATATACACGCGTCACTATAGAGCTCTGCGCACCAATTCACATTTCCGGTGTTATTTTTTCATTCGCAGGGAATCGCGAGGACTGGGCTCGGCTTGCAGTGTGGAGCGAGGTACGGGCATAGGACCGGCACAGACCTTCCTGTCCCCGGAAACGCCGCCTCCAGCTTCCGCAGCCTCGGTATCCACTTATCGTCGACTCGACGATCGATCCAATCGCGAGCTCTACGAGAGGATCCAGGAGATCACCATTCAGAGGTACTGTACTGATAATTCTTCCTGTTTTACCCCTTTCTTCCTCTCTGTGTCTTACTTCCGCGTATCGGCTCTCGAGCTTTGCCTCGTGTAGCTTTTTATAGAAACATATTGGAATTCGTGTTTTGAATGGGTTTGCTGTCATTTTTTCATGGAAAACCTTTCTTATACTTGACTTTTTTTTATTTAATACTTTATACAAGTGATATTAAATCTTTTTATCCATTATTAATTTTATAAAATGAAATTTTAATCTCTAGAATTATTTAAAATGATTATTTTAATATTCGCACATAATAATCATCCTACTATATCATAACGCAATTATTATTTTAATAATGTAAAAAGGATATAACTCCAATTCGATAAAGCATTCGACTGTCAGCATACGACATTTAAATTTTTTCACTTCGAAAAGACATCGGATTGATCTTTTGAAAAGCTGATGGCTTCCTCTCGATGGCACTACTGAATATGCAAACACGTATATACGCGGCGCTTTGAATTGAGCACCGATCGATTTTATTACAGTCTGTCGAGTTCGAGCGTTAAGCTTCGCTATATATGATCGGTTTTCGCTTTATTTTTTTTTATGACTTTTTCAGAGTAAGCGCGCGGTTAATTGGCGCGTTGCCTTTTTTTTCGCATTCGAACACTTCAAATTTTAACAAATTTATTGACCTGCTATTCCCGTTTATATTTATACATTTTTGGTGTGTTTGCAAATGGGATTTTACTATTTGTTTTACGAGAGTACGAAGTACGGTGCAAACACGAAATATCAAATATGAATTTGTTTAAAGTGCAGGGTCCAATTAAGCGTACGTGAAAAATATTTGTATAACGACATTTTATTGCTTCCTCTATACTATTAAAAAGCACTTGCAAAAACTTCTCGAAAGAACAATACGTTTTTTGCCCGTTCCTCAATACCTTTTAATTAATTGCGCATACAAAGTTTCCGCAGACTCCTTACTAAAGTATACATTGGCCCGGTTGGTTTAATTTGCCTCGTGCAAAAGTCCGTTATCGACCAGCTTCCTTCCTCTCCTCCGCTAAAAAAAGAAAACCAAAACCGCGGCCCGTCAAGTACCATTGGCGAACAAAAGCCCTGGAAAAATCCGCTTAGGAAGCATTCGCCGAACCACGACACAAGTACCATCCGGGCTGCTGCCGCTGCAGCGTTGCTTGCTTTATCGCGAGTTCGGAAGGCTCCTATTTAGGCAACGCTCGCGCGCGCCAAGGTTCAATCGGTCGTGCGAGTACGCGACAAGTCGGCCAAAAATAACGTCGATCGAACCTGATATAATAAGGAGAAATTCTATTGCTGTTACACGTGGACTGTATATAACGAACACAGCGCGATGATTCTCAAATTCAATCGAGCGCAAATTTTATTACTCAATGAGTGTGTACTTAAATTATAACGCTATCCGAGGTTTTTATTAGCTTCGATAAAGTTATAAACTACTCCGTGGCTGTGGCAGTTGTGAAATATAGAGATTACATGGGGGGAGAATCGCGGCAAACTTAATTTGAAAACTTGTATAATGTGAGTACTCAAGAGCTGTAAAGGGTTATATAGCTTCTAATGAGCGGATGTACTTTGTAGCTGAATGCGATCGAATGCGTTATTTAAATAAAAGATAGCGGATGCTTATATATTAAGGTTCTAATGAGATGGATACAGTTTCGTATTATAATTATACGTCGATGACATCTGCATATTTTTACTCATAATTAAACATTTCACTAGTTTAATGATATTTTTAATAACTATTATTTTAATGCATGTATCTAACAGTACGTAGATGCTTAATCTAAAATTAAATCGTATGTAAATCAAATCAATATGTTTGTAAATTATATCAAACCTGTTTCTCTGTTCATGGGAAATTAATGGTGAATAAATGTGTATCAGTGATTACAAACTTCCTACATAAATTCAAGAGAAATTGCAATTAAAATCTTGCTGTTTACCTGTTTTTGTATCGTGTTTTCATTAAAATTAGAAAGTTTCCTTAAACTAGTAATGCTTATACATATACAAGTTTTCTTCCCATAATTGAATTTTCTTCAGTATACTTATAGACCATGAAAGGTACTATTCAATTAGTTTTAAATATTAATTTCGTGTTTAATTCTAATCGAACACAGAACAAATGCACACGTCTTCTGTAAAAGCATTTTTGTAAATAAAATTTACTACTGTATATTTTAAACGTTACATAAAAGTTGCATAGAAAGTGCACGAAACTTGCATATTTTACGGATAATTTTACCCAAAACAGACAATCTTTATCCGCGCGGCTTGTAATAATAATCCAAAATCAACTATTTATATTCATAAAAATTACGCAAAGTATTTATAGTTTCTTCGAGAATGCAATAACACCGTCAGTTTTTTACGCAAAACTAAAAATTCACCAGTACCGCAATTTTTCATTCTCAAAGAAATTCCCGCGAATCTCTGCGCGAGTGCAGCTCGAGCCTCTTTGACTTTTGACTCACGCTCTGGAAATAAATCTCGCTAGATCGAGTAAGTCTCGAACCCATGCGGATTCTAATTCAAGTGCGGCGCGCGCTGGCACGTCTCACGGTCCGTTGGCCGTTGGATAACGAAAAAACGTCACGTCTAGCGCTTTGACGACTATAAGGGTCCTCTTGTTAAAAAAAAGAAACCGCTTTCGTTCGCTCGTTCAAAGGACGCGATAATAACATTTTTCTCTTTCCTTGGCGAAATAAATTGCTGGCGCGCGCTCTTTGACGAAAGAAAACTAGACTGAGCTTTCGCAAACTTCTCTGCGGGGTCTTGAATATGCGCGAGTAATGTCGGTTGGTGCCGTCCTCCCTCAGCTGGATAAATAAACTATTTCTTTATCTCGCGCACGAGAGTCGAGTCAAAGATAATTAAAGAGCTGCAGCCTCTTGAATTTCATGAGCGAATGATATATATATTTTTTTTTCGTTCGTAATTAATCTAGCCCGATATTTTTTTACGCTTTGTTGCGCTCCGCAGTCAATTAGCGAGGGCAGAACTTTTGCGGTCTGAAGCAGGCTTGCGCGCAACTTTCACAGACAAAGGGGATTTTAAAAAATTTGAATTCGCCAGACTTTGTGGAATCGTAATGTTACGAATGGACAGAGACTGTAACGTCTGTTTGGAAACAAAAACTTTTGCAATCAAAGGAACCGGCAGCGCGTATTTCCAAAAATTTTACTTTCTAATTTGATTTACAATTCTGCGCGAATGGTTTCTTCAAAACGCTTTATTGAAACCGCTAACCGCTTGAGCTCGAATTTACAAAGGAAAAAATAATACCGCAATATTCCCAAACGCGAATACCACAATAATTCAGAACGATATCGACAGCTTCAAAAGACCCAATCCAATTAAGCCTCATATTGTTTATTTCTTTGACAGATGCCGAGTCCGCCTATTGAGCGTCGAGATGGAAGGGACCTTCGGCCGCGTCTACCGCGGCAGCTATCACGAGGAAGGCGCGACTACGCCGCGCGACGTGATCGTCAAGACAGCCGCCGAACACGCGTCTCAAGCCCAGATGGCATTGCTCTTACGCGAAGGTCTCGCGCTCTACGGTCTGAGTCATCCGGCTCTACTCTCCGTACTGGGGGTCTCGATCGAGGACAGAGGCGCTCCCTTCCTCCTCTATCCCCACACCGGCTACAAGAACATGAAGCGATTCCTGTTGCGCTGCAAGCTCAGCAGCGAGGGACCGGCCCGCGCTCTCACCACCCAGGAAGTCGTCGAGATGGCTTTGCAGGCTGCCAAGGGTGCCCAGTATCTGCACCGCAAGCGACTCGTTCATCGGGATTTGGCCGCTAGGAACTGCGTGTGAGTACACATGGACCTTAGGCACCTGCACGATATGGATTTTTCATTATATTGATGATCGATGATTTTGAATGAGACGTGGGAGAGAAGGTCCTTAATGTATATCTAATTGTGAATTAAAATTAATTTACTCAATATACGATCGATCGATGAAAATCTGTTGAAATAAATTTCTCCATCTAATGGAATCTCCATATCGATGTATAGCTCGAAAACTGTATCCAAGCCAAGTGCAAGTCTCTATATGTATTTTTGTCCATGAAATTTCAGAGTCGACGACGATCTCTGTGTACAAATCACCGATAACGCATTAGCGCGCGATCTTTTCCCCCAAGATTACTACTGTCTAGGCGATAACGAGAACCGACCAATCAAGTGGCTCGCAATGGAGAGTCTTCTCAGCAAATCCTTCAGCACCGCATCGGACGTGGTAAGTGGACTCGTCACATCTATCCGTTTTCAGTAAATATTGAACATTTGTTTCGCCTCGTCGTACCAGACGATAAGCTACCCGATACGATAAGATCCTCGCATCCAAGACAATAATGTAATACTTCAAGGCTTGTAAACTTCTCGCCTTTTATTGCGTTTATGCGTTTGTTAAATCAAGCTTTAGATAACGAGTGATGTTCGTATATTCTTTCATTGCATGTTTATTCGTGAAATCAGTTCGATCGAGTGCCGTATCGCTATTAATTGAACTACAGCATTTATAAAGAACCTTCCTGTATCAGTTTATCGAGCGCACTTCTCCGCGATAAGAGCGTCAATATCGTAATTTATGAGTGCTGCGAAACATATCGGTGAAACATTGAAAATTATCTGAATACATAATATAATTAAATGAATTCTCTGGAATTTCAGTGGGCATTCGGTGTACTGCTATGGGAATTGACGACGCTCGCGCAACAGCCCTACGTAGAAGTCGATCCCTTCGAGATGGCGTCCTATCTGCGCGACGGCTACAGGCTTGCCCAGCCCGTTAACTGCCCCGACGAGCTCTTTGCTGTGATGGCTTACTGCTGGGCCATGTCGCCCGACGAGCGGCCAACCTTCAGTCAGCTCATCGTCTGCCTCCAGGAGTTTCATGCTCAACTCACCAAATACGTCTAGAGAGCGATAGAACAGCCTGACAAAAGAGGATGGATGAAGCGGAACGGTCGCTCTTTGATAAAAGGGGAGCTTTGCATGCACCTGACGGATTCGGTGCGCATAGACAGCGAGGAGACGCATCGAACGAGAAAAGTTTTAATGAATCTATCTTATCTGGTGTCCGGATATTGACATTTCTTCGTACGTCTAATCATGCTGAAAGTATGCTTACTTTTAGATCTTACTAGTCTAAGAGGAAAACTATTTCACTTTGTGTATAGCTACGCGAATTAGATTAGGATGATTGTCTAGTGAAAAGTTAGCATTGTATTTATGAAATAAATATCGATGAGAATTAAGTCTTTGAATATGAACTAAGCGAGTCTAGCTATGACACATAGCTGGATTAATGCTTTACAAAGTGAAAATAGTTAGCTCGACTGAATAATTTTTTTTCAATGAATGTACTCCTTTTGGATTATATGAATAATGTAAGTTGATTCATTTGAAAAAGTAATGTATCTCTTCGCTGTTACAATGTCAAATGCGTTCGAAGACACTGAATCTCGATGTGCGCAAATCGAATCATTGTTGAATAATAGTTTAGATAACAAGACATGTTTTTCTAATAATCATCAAAATCAAAATAATCAGCTTAGAGATATAAATTCGATTCTAAGCGAATCGATTTTAACGTAAGATTTGTGTCCTTTTAACAAAGAGTGATTCGCTAGTTAGAAATTCAAAATTCTTAAATTTTTTAATCGTAAAGTAAACAAATGAGCTTACATAAAATGAATTAAATGTTATAAAGTAGATTGAGAATTATTAAGATTAAAAAGAAATACTTAATAGATTCAAGCAAACTATACGAATTTACGAGAGTTGTTAAAGACATAAAGCGGAATTTTGAGTTATTAGAATGCTATATGTCGACGTTATGATTTCCATTGCATTTGATTAATTTGCTCGTGTATCTGCCCTTGTTAAATCTTAGAAAATACTGAATCGCGACGTCTGTGTATGTAATTCACCTCGAGCCTGTACATATAATCGGTAGTGTGACTTGACTTATCTACGAGTTTAAGGACTTTCTTAGCTCCTAAGATTTCGAGATTCTTTATTATTATTTTGATATTTTAATTTTGTTGAACATAACGAAATTGATAAGACGCTTTATAAAAGCGTTGATCTCATCGACGAAAGAAAAAAAAATCGAGAACAAATGAGAATAAGAAAAAAAAAACTATACTTTGTTAAAGGCTAACGCCTGTCTTCGTGGGAGCTTTCATGTCAAACTTTATCAAGAAGACGACAAATTCGAGCGTGCCAACACTTTCATTTGTATTTTTGTACATAGTTAGTTATAGGTAAGGATTTAATCGCTGCCGCCTAGCCAACAGCGAAAGTAATCGCGATCTCCAATATGATCAAGTAGAACTGGAAGAAACGTAGTCTGTTCAATTTATCTCAAATCACCTGCTTGAAATTAATGAAACAAAAGGTCCATAATTAATCGGTCTCTTCGTATTATCTGTGTAAATTGCACGAAACGTAAACGTAAACGAAAAAAATAGACAAATCCCATCTCGCCGTTGCACATTTCGCTTTCAGTATGGAGATTGTCCGAAGCCACGACTTTCGCCTTGTACACCCATCTCAAAAAAACACTGTAAATATATATATCTCTACGAGCTAGCCTAAAAATAAAACGCCTGTACAAAGATGAATAAACTACAATTTAAGCGAAATGAAAGCCGTTGAAATTCAGTATATCCGTTTACCTTGAACACTCCCGCCCTTCGCATCCTGCATGCCGCAATAAATCTCCTTTCCTCCCTATTCCAGGGAAACTTGGCCAAAAAACCACGCGCGCGTCTACGAAAGAAAAAGAGTTATAAGCAAAGAGGGTTGGTCGGTTTAAACGTAGTTTTGACTTTCCGCGAAATCGTCCGTCAAACGGCCCGAGAGACCTGACAAAATTAATGGGCGAGCCGACGACGACGTCTTGTTTAAAATGACTAACGAGCCACCCTCTCTTGGCTGTAACCGGATAGCCGCTGTAGACACACGCCACGCGAACAACGCGTCGCACTATTTCGTCTTCGCTCGCCCTGCTGCTGCTGCTATGTATTATAGTGCAGTGAGGCTTTGAACCGCGCACGAGCGCCATCCAATTATACTGCATTACTCGAGTGAGCGGAAGCGTTTCTCGCTGTTTTGTTTGCCCGATCTTTTTTATTTTGGAGCTGTGCACTTTGTTTTTGGCTGTTAAGGTAGTTCTTCACGGACTCAATCTCTAGTGAATTGAGTGTGCAAAATAAAGATTGCGAAATTGTTACTCAATTTAGATAAATCATCTTCATTAAATTTATTTACAAATTTTAATGTACGTATAGCAACGACTTACGCAGTTATTCATGCACACATAAACTTGGCAGCGTCGCATGTATTACTTCGCGGTCGAATCGAGCAGATGACAAACCAAGTCGTGTTTACGAGTACGAACGGAAGACGCGACTTTGCCGCGTTTTCGGAGCACATGGAAGAGCTCATCAAACCATATGTTTTCGCATTTTCTGCAATGAATACCTTTTAAATTCGTCCGGTTACCCCTAATTTTCATTTAATTATTAGAAAGTACAAATCTTCAATTTTCATACTCTATTTTTACATTATCCTCTGATGTGTTATTGTTAAGTAACGTGGTAACAATAGTGCGATACCTTATAACTCCATATAAGCACCGTGCAAAACAAATCAACTTACGTATTTTTTCTCGAAAAAGAAACCGATAACCGATCAATTATTGCTTGAAATTTAAAGAGCGAAATATATTTTTATCATAATGTTACCAAAGACTTGGATTTGGTGAAATAACTACCTTAAATGTTACAGAGATGATAAAGAGTCGGGTTCGTTTAGATTATCGGTCAGCTTTGAATTAGTTTATTTTTACCCGCTGAGTTAATAAAATAAGGTCATTCATCAATTTACAAGCAGCATGTAAACATAATAATATACTTAAAAGCAAATTATAATTTTAAAGCAGTTTGGAAACACAGTAGTGTGCATAATTCATAAACGAAGCTTACTAAAAAGAATTTTCAAAATCATTTTACTAAATGGAACATTTTTTAAATGACCAATTCAACAACAACAACCGCATCAGCACTCAACAGTCACAGATGGTAAAATACCTCTACGATCAATAATAAATAGGCATACACCTAGTCGCCAAATCCACTCAAGCGGAACACACCAAAGTCCAACGACAATGGAAAACATTCGCGTCAACGCGATCCTCTGATTGCATCGGACACATCGTCAGAGACCACCGCGTGGCAAAAAGCCGCTGTACGAGGAAGAATCGGATAAAGGAGCTAAAAAAAGTTTAAAAGGCGGCGCAGCGCATATATATAAGACACACGAGCGAAAGAGAGCGACAGAAGAGAAGATCGTTCGTCATGGCCCATTAGCCCAACCGCCGCGTATATATAGGAAGTATATTCTTCCTCTATTCGCGCTTGTTGTCTGTACCCGCGCCGCACCAGTCGCCTATAGCCAGCACAATGCCCTTTTCGCACAATAGACCCGTGTGCCGACGGTCCGCGCGCGCGCGCAATACTTTTTTTCGCCCGCTGCACGCACAATGCTTGCGGTGAATGGATGGTTCCTGTGTGTATACACACATTCAGCTGCTTTTCTTTCCCAATGCTAGACGTTATTTATGAAGGCTGACTAGATTTTTCTACAAGCTTGTTTGAGACGCACTGTAAATAGAGCGAAAGAGCTATTTATTATGGATTTCGGCTCCTGTGTGCTCAACGTAGAATAGAGCTGATTTGATTTCCCGTTCCTGTTATGTATTTCGAGCTTCTGCTTGCACGACTAATATAAGATGTTCTTATCAAATAAGACTTTGTACTTATTAATTAGTAAAAATTTGAGAAAATGTCAGGTAGAAATTAATATAATTGTTGGGAGAAATTGTTGTTATTAATCGCTGAAAGAAGTGTTGAGTGATGATGGGAAACACACCTAGTACAATTTATCAAAAAATAAGAAACAACTTTTTAAAAGGTTTAACTTTATTAAAAATGTAACTATTAAATAATATACATTTAATTTTTTCATTATACATCTTTACGTTATTAATCGATTAGGAAAAGCTAATGAAATAAACTGCGATTTAATTATCAATGAAAATAAACAGACATACAATTAAACATTTATCAAATAATAAACTGTAGTTTTCATTCTTTCTATTTCAATATTTTTCAATTAATTTTTTTATAATATAAGATAAATACAAGTTTTAATTGTATGGACTTTAACATACTAATAAGTTGATTAGTACATGGAGTAAAAATCTGTGAACAATAAATTAAATTAGGTAAAACAATAGCATTATAAAGATAAATAATTGCAGATATATCATTAAAATCTTTTGTTTTTGATTAACCTTTAGAGGACGGGAAATTTTCAGTACAAATCGACCTCGAAATCATGAATTTATATATATATTGAAGGTATAACTCAGGACAAGTCTTCGACCGAACAGGTGATCCCTAAATTTTTGCTCAATCTTCTTTACCAATAAGTAAACCTCCGTTATTGTAGTGCTTAAATAATCTATTTACATGTCAGGAAATAAACGGTAAATTCGTAAAAAAGAGTAAAAACTGCTACACCATTTCCAACCATTAGCACTAAAACTAATTCTTCAAGAAGTATGCTTTTAGTAGATTGAAAATGTTGTGTATTCTTATTAGATCTGTCCAATCTGTCTGTATAATCAAATTTACGAGACATTCCACCCTCGTAGAGCCTACGAAATATTTCCGTAAATTTGTTTGCATAAGGTGATTGCTTATTTAGTATATATGACATTAAAAAGCTATTGAAAATTTGATCTTCCACTTTCATGACTCGCGTTCCGTCAGGTCTTCGAAACTTTTTATAATATGAGTAGGCCAAATTAATTTGTGTCAAGCAAATAATTTTCTTACCCTCACTCATCATACTTTGACAGACTGCAAAATTATCAACAAAATTCGTTCTTTTCTTAATATTGAGAATATTCATGTTGTCAGTATTTTCAAATACTATTTTCGATACTGCTTTGTTAATATATATTTGAAATCCCGAATTGTCAATTTTCTCCAATGAATCGAACTTAATTTCATCTTGAACAACATTTATACCCACAAGTTTGGAATTCAACTGTATTGAAGAAATCATAGAAGCCAGAATAATACTGTAAATAATTATCCTATCAACCATTTTTTCAGGACGTGATGTGGTTGTTGTTCCCAAAAGTATTCGGATCACATCGATGATTTTCCAATCCTTGCTTTTTATCTTAACAATATCAATCAGAAATGTAACACACAAAGTAATAAACCAAACCAACCATATTTGAAACATTATCTGATAGGAAAAATCCACTTTATTAAAAGGTAGAATCGGAACAAGTGCAACTATTTTTGAAGAGTAATAATCTAGAATTAGGTTTGTTGCTGATTGAAAATGAATATAGCCAGGC
>UELV01178095.1:56617-67002 GCA_900490015.1 Megastigmus stigmatizans | reverse complement strand
GTATATCTCCGCTTCTAGGGCATATAAAGGGCTGAAATTTTGTACAGATTATTTTTTGTAATACCCAATAAGTCCTCAAAATTTGAGCCCGATCTCCGGACGCCGTGCGCACAGTTTTTTAAAAAAGTATTTTTTTTACCCTTCTAAATTTCAGTCGATCCGGCTGATAATATTGATGATGTAATGAGTGTGATTTTGTCTGCTTCTGAGGAAGATTTTTCATTTATGCCTATCAATTTCAATGATGTAGTGTTAGCAATCTCGAATTTTTCCTTTAGAACCAGAGGCGCGGATGGAATCCCGCAGAGTGTAATCGTGAAGGCTCTTCCAACGATAGGTGAACATCTTGTGCGTATTTTCAACTCCTATTTTGCTCAGCGTGTCTTCCCCGGTGCCTGGAAGAGAGCACAGCTTGTCGCTCTCAAAAATACTACTGCACCATCTTCTGCTTCTGATTTTCGTCCAATAGCCTTGCTGTGTTTTCTCTTTAAAGTGCTGTAGAAAATTGCACACTCCCAAATAACTTAATATCTGTCAGCTAATAGCATTCTTGATCCACTGCAAGCAGGGTTCCGACAACACCATAATAAACAGACTGCCCTGCCTAAATTGGCTGATGACATCCGCATGGGCATTGGTAGAAGGATGATTACCTTGCTGATGGTTTTTGATTTCAGCAAGTCTTTTGATACTATTTCTCCTACTAGACTATTAAGAAAACTATGTGATTTGAGCTTTTGAAGGACTGCACTTCTGTGAATAAAGTCATCTTCAGGGTCGCATGCAGTGCGTCATTTCTAAAACTAATGGCTGTTCTGATTATTTAGAAACTAAGTTGGGTGTTCCTCAGGGCTCAGTCCTTGGCCCATTGCTTTTCAGTATTTATATCAATGACCTGCATGAGACTTTTGACTCTAAGATCATCAGGCACATACTATAAGCCGACGACCTTCGGATCTATTTGCAGGTTTCTGCTGATAGACTTCATGATGGCGTTGACTATCTATCCGGTGTGGCCCAATTCGTGTCTCAGTGGGCTGCGCGTGCGTCTCTCCGGTTCAATGCTGGCAAAACACAAGTAATAATGTTCAGTTCTAACAAATATGTTAATGATTTGACTACAGCTGGTTTGCCATGTGTTGACCACGTGTGTCCTTTAGTGATTCTGTCGTGAATTTCGGTGTTACGCTGGATAGTAAATTAATGTGGAAGTCGTATATTAATCAAGTCACGAAAAAAGTGAATAGAACCCTCTATAGTCTGCGGTTTATTAGACAGTGTACCACCGAGAACCTGCGTAGAAGGTTAGTTGAAGCCTCAGTCCTTCCCCATCTTGACTATTGTTCCGCCGTGTGTCTTGATGCATCTACTGAACGGAAAACTAGACTACAAAGACTGAACAATCTGGGTGTTAGATTTATCTATGGTGCTAGGGGGGATGAGCACATCACCCCCTATACGAAGCAACTGGGCTGGCTGCGTGTCGATGCCAGGAGGAATTATTTTGCCGCTATTCTTTTGTACAAGATACTTCGGTTAAATGAACCTAAATACTTAGCTGCCTTTTTTTTAAACACCAGTCCAGGGGCACTAGCAGGGGTGCTGCTAAAGAATTCTCGATACCGAAGGTGCGTACTGAAACCGGTATAAGATCTTTCCAGGTGCACCTCTGCCGTTCTCTCCGACACACCACGTGGGTAATCCGCCCTCGACAATAGATTATATTTGTGTCAATGATACTTCAAGTGTGATCTTTTTCAGACAAAAATATTGTCCCAGTATTTCGGAGCACGACGTCCTGTTTGCCACGCTAGGCTTTACAATCATGCCGGAGGTGAAGCGTTCAATCACTTGTAGAGGGTTTCGGAACTTCGATGAGACCGCCTTTCTGCATGATCTTGCGACGTGCGACTGGTGCAGAGTTTCTGATATGCGGGATATAGATGAGAAAGTGCGAGTTTTTACTTCATTGATTGTTGGGGCTTATAATACACACGCACCATACATTATTTTTTGTCCAACGAAAAAGCCGTCAACTTAGTTCAATTAAGAGCTAAAAAATCTAATTAAGGCGAGGAATAAAGCGTGGAATATTTACAGACGTTTTAAACGCCCAAGCAGTCATGAGGAGTATAAGCGGCTACGTAATCGGGTTAAGCTTGCCACGAGAAATGCTATTTCATCTTACTTTCGCAATAAATTAGGACAAGCAAAAAACAGTACAGCGCTATGGAAATGTATTGATGAAATGGGTATACGTTCGGCTAAGAAGGAAGTGGCTCCCTTGCAGGTCGATGTGAACACGCTCAATAAGCACTTTTTGGGCGATAACGCTGCACTCATCTTGAGATACTCGGTGCCAACTGTTAGAGTTGCACCGGATAACAGATTTTATTTTCGTCACGTTAATACAGCTGAAGTAGTTTCGATTACTTGCTCAGTGAAATCTAACGCAAAAGGACCAGATGATATCCCGGCAAAGTTTCTCAAACAGTGTTTACCGGTCATTCTGCCTGTTCTTATGAATATTTTCGACGCATCGCCGCAGTCAGGCGTCTTCCCGACAGACTGGAAGAGGGCAATAGTTCGACCTTTGCCGAAATTGAGCCATCCCACGGAGGCGAATCGCTATAGGCCGATTAGTATTTTATGTGCAGTCTCGAAGGTGTTGGAAACCTTAACATTTAACCAGATATCGGATTTTTTTACTCGAAACGACCTCTTGGATGGATTCCAGTCGGGATTCCGGAAGAATCACAGCACGCATACGGCTCTTATAAACATAGTCGACAGCTTCAGAGTGGCCATTGACCGCGATAATGTTGTGCTGGCGATAGCAGTTGATTTTTCAAGAGCATTCGATCTGGTCAATCCAGGTCTGCTAGTCAAGAAACTCAGGGAGCTTTGCTTTTCAGACGCAACTTGCAGATGGGTTATGTCTTATCTGGAGGGCCGTAGCTAAGTCGTGATGGCTCCTACTGGCGAGATCTCCTCGAGCGAAGTAAGGAATATAGGGGTGCCCCAGTGCAGCCCAGTAGGACCTCTATTTTTTTCTGCTTTTGCAAACGACGCTCCGAGGGTGCTTCATTTTTGCAATTACCATATGTATGCAGATGATTTCACGATTTACTGCGCTGGATCATTCAATCAGATGGAGGGCATCTTAGAGAGGGTTAATGCAGACCTTAATAATTTATATGCATGGGCAAGCGCCAACGGCCTTCTTATAAACTCGGGAAAAATACAAGCGACATGGTTTGGCTCGCGAGGCTATATTAGTCGCATGAGACCAGACGCTGTGCCTAAATCACTTATTAATGGCGAGTAGATTGATTACGGTGAAACTATAAGTTTTGGGAAGCACACTTTCCTGGACTGCTCAATGCAACCAAACCGCAAAAAAATCTTTTGCAGCTCTTTCGAGACTCCGTAAGTGTAGCGACAGCATTCCGGGTGGTTCGAGGCTTTTGCTTGTAAAGTCACTGATTTTTCCATACTTTGATTATGGTGCGGGGCTTCTCCTTGATTTGTCTGGAGAGCTAACTCTTAAAATGCGCCGATGCATTAACGCTGCTCTTCGATTCGTGACCGGCTTGAAGAAGTTTGACAGCATTTCGCCAGCTTATGCGGCGAATAATATTCTGCCGTACAGCCTGCGCCACGATTATGTCTGCTTATGCCTTTTGGCCACTGTATTGCGATGCTCGAAACCGGCATATTTGGCGGATAAATTTAATTTCAGAATCATGAGCGGAAGCGGGACGAAGCGAGGTTCTAAATTGGATTTGTATATAAGGTGGGCAAGAACGAGCTGTTACCAAAGATCGTTTATAATAGGGGTGGCGAGATTGTGGAATAGTCTTCCAATTAGCGTGCGTGAATTTTACCGGCGTGACTGTTCCAAAAAGCAGTTGTACAAATATTTATATGAAAATGCGGCCGATTATATGTAAATATAGCACTTAAGGTACAATAATTTTTTTTTCTGGATTCGCTTCGTTAGTTTTAATTCTTTAATTTTTTTTTTATATAGTTTAATTGTTAACTTATTCTTAATTTCGTATCAACGAAATGTAAACGAAGAATGTGACTTCGTGCGATAACTTTGCGTATATTTATTTTATATTGTACAATTGTAATACATGGCTGTGACTACGATGGACCTTGAATCCTTAGTCTTAATAAAGTATTCAAGTATTCAAGTATTCTCTCTAGGCACGACCGGTTTTTTTTTGGAAGAACACTGCGTGATTTTACCTTTATGGACATGATTTCCGTTGTTTTATTTACGAGAAAATGCGAGTAGGTATTGCGGGTAGGCGTGTACTGGTTTTGGATTTATCGTTACACGCAACGTAGAAAATTCAAGTGAAAATTTGGCGCCCTCTTATTTTACTTGTTACGATTCGATGACGAGTATTGAGAGTAAATTATTAAGCGGACGGATATTATTGAATTTTCGAATTAAACACAGAACATATTAAATCACAAGTGTCATAAATTTCACGTAAAAATTGTGCGCGCATTACCGAATCTATTATGTACATATAACATCCATTAGTCATTTCGTAAATCCCGTTTATTCCATATTTGCTATCCCTCGCCATTGGTGAAAATGTATCTTGCGCCTGAAGCGAAAAAAAATCATGTTTACCACCCTTTTATCAGCTTATACCAGCAATCCCAATAAATTCGTCCATCGATCCAAAAGAAATCAAAAAGCCGACAATACCACTTATTACGCACTTACAATCGCAACCCCTCCCGCGCGCCATTGTCCAAACTTTATCAAAAAGTTATAAACTATATTGCGATTGCGTTTTTTTTTGTTTTTCATCCGCGAGTCTAGCGCTCGCGCGTACATAACGCCAAAGCCCAACAGATACCGCGGATGCGCGCACGCATGGATTCACATATGCAAATACCGGCCTCGCTACTGCCCCGTCGCGCCCAATCTACCTAAAAATCAAGCAGGCAATAAACAGCCAAGTGCCGTTTGCTTCAGTACACCATCGGCTCTCGTTCCCCTACCCTAACCCGTACTCTCGTGTATATACCCCCACACTCCCACAGACACACACACAGACCTTTTTGCACCGCGATGATTAACGAGATTCGATGAATTTGAAAATCCAACTAGCGCGGTTCATCGACTATTTATTGGCCATTTGATTCCGAGCGTCACAATCCACCTTTCTCTCTCGCCGCCCCATGCACATGCATGCATACACACAGAGACGAGCCCGTGGCAGTTTGATTTCCCATATATCGTGCAGAGCCGCGCGTTGGCAGCGGGCGGCGTATCGTTTCGCGGTTTGAATAATAGAGAATTACCTGCACGAAACCAATTCACGACTATGGCTTTGCAGCACACCACCGCCGATCCATCCCAACTCCGATTATTTCGTTGCTTTCCGCCTCCCGCTCTCTTTTCTCTGTCGCTCTATTTCTATCTTCCGGCTTTGTGCCCGTTTTTTGTTAGAAAATCTTTTTTCAATGCACTTCGTATTTCAGTTCTTTGTTTTTGGATCTATCTATTGCGTTATTGGGTAGATAACGGTATTGAGGCAAGTTTATTCTACTTTTGCAGCTAAAAGCGTTCGAACTATACCCTTTCATTGAAAAGTAATGTACTAAACAGTAATATCAATTCAAACCATGCTTCATTAAGTATTAATTGATAAAAAGAAAAAGAGAGCCTATATATTTATTCCAAAATGTTTTCACTCATCCTTGATATCTGTCCGGATCTCTTTCGCTAATCCAAAAAGATCCGATCAACAGAGTGCTCTACGAGCTATATTTCAGGAGCGATTTTGCAAATTGAAGGGTTGCAAAGAGGCGGATCAACGAGAGTATAGCCAACAGCAGCAGCGAAGAGTCAGCTGCGAATGTGGCGATGGGGAAGAGAGTGCGCGCGAGAGAGAGATAGGAGGAGAAAGCCCTCCGGATTACAGCCGGTAATAAATAATTAAACGTCACGGGGAGGCCGAATGGGATTTTCATGAAGTGAATCGGACATCGGTACAATGGATGACTCTTGAGAAGCGCGCTCGCGCTCGCGCCGAGAGCGAGATTCTCGAATTGCCAGAACTTTGGTTGCTCAGCTGCTGCTGGGCGTCTTTCCTCTTCCCTCTCCCCTCCACTCTCTCTCTCTCTCTCTCTCTCTCTCTCTCTCTCTCTCTCTCTCTCTCTCTCTCTCTCTCTCTGTCTTTCCACCTCTTGCTCCCGCTTCCACTCTGTATAGGAGAGAAGGAACTCCGGAAACTTTTCAGAGTGTAGTGCAGCGGCAGCAGTGCTTTAAAGAGACTTTTTGATTATCGCCTCCGTCTCTCCACCTCTCTGCCCTTCTTCTTTCTCTCCTCATGAAAGGCCAGCAGCAGCAGAGCGAGAGAGAAGGGGAGACGGATCGCGGCGAGGGGAAGGGATATAGGGGTGGCGAGGCTTGTTTTACGAGCGCTTATAGCCCCGCCGGCTCTCGGCCATTTACGAATCGCGTTTACGGCCCCGACGCCTCGCCTCGCTACGCCAAGTATAATTACATCCCATTTCCCAGCACGAGGCCCTGCAGCCTGGACTTTCTAAAGAAATCGATTGCGTTCATTTTGACGATTAGGTGTGTAATGTCGAGCACAGGGACTCGCGAGCGTCGCTCTTCCAGCGTCGTTAAAATTATCCTTTTACTCGGCCGAATGGCAGATGCTTTTTGGTAGGGAAGGTGCGCTTGAATGAATTCGGCGGGACGAGTTCCTGCAAAGTTTGAGTTAATGGAGTAGCTGCAGGAGAAGCTCTTTTCATTTTACTGGGTGGTCGCCTGATTGGGTGTGAGATACACAAACGAGGTAAATGGGATTGGGGTTCGGTGTCGCTTGTTGCTGAATTTGTCTAAAATGAAAATGAGAAGAGTGTGTGTGTGAATAACATTACCCAATATTATTACTTATTTACTAAAAAAATTCAAAATTTTACTTCAATTGTTTTAACCGATATACAGGTGAAATTTTAGAATCACGATGTATTAGTTTAAAAAAAAAAGATAAGGGTAAGAGAAAAGTAGAATTCGACGGAAATTAAAATTTAATTCACTAGAAACATGATAAGCTTTCATCCAACCGTTCCCACTTTAAATTCACCGATTGCGCCATGTCATATATGAAGTACCTCGCGCGTCCATTACAGCGACACTTATCCTCTAAAAGCAGGAGCGAAAAGTTCAATGCAGCTGAAGTTTAATTCGTACGTGCACGTCGACGAGGTGACGGCGGCGGTGGTGCATCAGTCTGTAGCTGATAGCAGCGAAAATGTCAGCAAAGCAGCCGTTAGATTGGGAGCCGTTGCGCGGGTGGGCGTCGCGACGCTCATTTACGTCGGCTCAGCGCCAAGCTCACTCTCCCTCTCTCTCTGTCTCGCTCATCTGTTGGGTTATTTGTCGCGGTGTATAGCGCGATCCACGCGAAAGTAATTACCAAGTGCATAAAGCTTGCACGAATGCGCGTGTCAAGCGTCGTTAGAATTGTGAGAAGCCAATCCGGAAGTGGCATCGGGCTATAAAAGAGAGGAAAGAATATGGCGAACGACCGGTTTTATCTGCATGGCGCTGTGCTCGGTTGTTTTCTTATTGTTGTACGAATCTTTGACTATGGATGTATATGTATATATGAGGGTTCATAATTAAATGTTTTTTGCCTCGCGTGCAAGATTCATATTCCCGTCACGCGGACTGCGCACGCGCTCCGCGCTTGCGATATTGTGCGGATGCGGATGAGCGATTGCGCACCAGTGGTACCGGCTTTTTGAAAGAAAGTATAAAATCTCGCTAATATTCCTGGTGTCTTGGAGATTTATGTTTGCTATGCAATTTTACATTTCTCAAGCGAAGTATAACATTTTTTTCCTCATGAGATTAACTTTGATAACTCGTATTCGTGATGAGTATATTGTTATTCGATAATGTAAAATTTGATTCCGAAAGTGTTTAAGCGATCGTGGTTATTATTACAATATCTCTGCATTCTCTCTAAATTGCTGAAATTACAAATGAAATTCGATGCATATGAGAAAACCTAACAAAGATTTATAAAGATATGTAACTAGTAATTGAAATCCACTTTTCTTCCAGCTTGCCTCCTTAACCTTTCTGGCTGCTTTATTTTTCATATCTTCCTAATTTCTTCCTCTTTCTCTCTGTGCTTGCGCCTCTTATTTCTCGCGCAGCCACCGTTACGAGGCCGCAAATGCAATACGTAACGTCTACTGCCACCAGTGTGTGCAGTGCGCCCTCGCTAACTTATATTGCCCCTAGGATTACTGTGTCGTCGTTATCTGAGAGCTCCAGGGGCCGGAGAATTTTCCACACGCAGGGCTTGCACCCACACTTTTTCCTGCTCTGGCCTTCTGTCCGAGCGCGCCGAAAACGCATATTTCAATTTATTACGCCGCTTGCGGTCTCACACTGTGGCGTCACCTGTCGTAACGTGTATATACACGAGATCCCGTGGGGGAGGGCGAGAAAAGAGCCCAAGCCACTTCCGGACGCCTGCTAGCGTAACCGCTTTTTTCCATCTCTTTTCTGATGCGCACGGGATACGTTTGCATCATGCCGTTTCCGCGCTACTCTCAGATTTCTTCTGCGCGCGTCTCTTTTTTTGTCTTTATGGATCGTTTTTGTTTTCTCTCTCCTTTTTTTTAGTTGTTTTCAGCCTATGGAACGTGCGAGCCCCAGCTAGAAAGATAAATTTTGTATGTACTTAAAATGCGTCCGAAAATACGCTTTTATGTTCGGGACGTCGTTGGTAGGATGGCACGAGCTCGAAAGCTTTTTCATTAAGCGTTTTATTTTGAGTGCAGAAAATGCACATTGTATGAGCCTGTGTTGTTCAGCGTTTTCAGGGCGTTGGAAAAATTTGTTTTAATTAAAATACTTTGAGCTCGACAATTTGTACCTTTTTACTACTCATCGATTAATAGTAGTAATAAAACGTGCTTTGGATTTTATGGAGTGTACAAGTTTTTTTTTATTTTTATGGTGCGAGAAGTACATTAATTGAAAGTGAATTTACACGATCGTTTCGTAAAAATAATTTATTGAAATGCAAGGATTAGATCTTTTCAGAACTTTTCCTAATCATTCGAAAATGATCAGAATTAAATTGTTGGTACGATTAGATAGAAATTTAAAATTTTAGATTCTATATATCTATCAAATATTCATCGGCTACAACGAAAATTGTTCTCCCATGGTAAAATAGTTCTGTAGTAGAGCTATCAAATAGAAGTTTTGCTACAACTTTCCAAAGTTAACAAAGTACTCCGCTATGAATTAAAATACTTGATCTAATGATTTTGTAGTTAAATCGTTAGTTGAAGGAAAAATGATTATTCTTCTCAAAAGTTAATTTCGACTTCGATGCTAATTTCGCTTTCAAGACATGAAGTTAAAACTCTTATTAACCTCCTTCTGCATATTATTACTAATTTAGAACAAAACTTATACTATACCTTATTATTAATTTATAATTTTTCTGGAATGCTTGATCATTAATTTAATATTAATAAAACTTAGTTCCAATATTTCGAAATCACATCATTTTGTAAAATACTGTATAAATGGCAAACAATAAAAATATGAAATTCATGTATATATACTGGTTTTTAAAAAATGCTATTTATATAAAATTATTATTTACGATATTTTATTATCAAAATAATGAAATTAATAATGAAAAAAATATGGATAACCCTGCAGTGATGAACTTTGGAAGCAGTAATTAAATAAAAAGTAAATGTTATATTGCTCTGCTTTAATTGTGCGAATTAATAATCAAACCCAGACAGTGCAAATTATCCATGCTATATTGTAGCCATGTTCGCAAATAAAATTTACTTTTTTCTTTATCAAGAATTATTTTGAAAAATTTTTGTATCATAATTGTCAAAATTGTTTAATTCACATGAAAAGTAACTGAGTCTCTAATATTTTAACGAATTAATCTAAAAAGTGTTTTCTCGAATAAGATCGATGATTGATAAACAGAAGCGAGTCAGAAGAGTGAGATAGAGAGGATGAGAAATAGAGAGGCATAACTGCTTTACTTCGGAGTAATAATAACCAATTTCGAGACGATTTGCAGTCGGCCCAAACCAATCAGAAAACGCGCCCTCATTTCCGCTCAGAGACTTTCGACAGTTTGCTGCTTCGCGCCGCTATACACACCCTCTTGCACACGAGCATTCGTTGCTGTAATCGAATTTTTGAACAGCTCGTTTTCAAATCTCGAAAGTCGTTGCGCTACGATCCCGAGGCTCTCTCGCGCGTGTACAATTGCCTCTTTTCTCTATCTTGCTCTCTCTCTAGCTCCTCTTTTTCTACCTATCCCCCCCCTCTC
>UELV01178095.1:0-54995 GCA_900490015.1 Megastigmus stigmatizans | reverse complement strand
TTCTCCCGCAGCTGCCGACCTGCTCGTTAGGCGACCGCTTTTTTCTTCCGCTCGAAGCCATCCCCCATCGCTCGACAGCCGCTTTGACTTTTCAAGGATTCGTCCGTCTTCGTTCGACGACGATTTACCCTTTTACGTAAGACTCGGAGAGTCGAATCGCGGCGCTCTGGAACGGAAAAGAAGTCGGCGTAGCTCGCGAGATGCTCTCTCTTTCTCTCTCTTTCTCTCTCCGAGATGAAGCAGCATCTAAGAAAAGAGTGGGAGAAAGAGAGAGGGTACGAAGAGAGTATAACCTCCCTCTGTCTCTCTTTGTCGGTAACTCCAGAATAAGTTCCGCAGTATAAGCTTCCCAACTTTATTTTACCTCATTTCCCGACTCTTAATTACTTTGCTAATTCTTGTCCAGCTTTCGCAGCCTGAAATAACAATTCTTTGGTCTCTTAGTCCGCTCTTCTTTCAAAGCCTCATTTTTTAACTTTCTTTTCTCGCCAGTTCTTTTTTATTGCCTGCAGTTTTCTCAGCTTTCTTGTTTAGTGTCTTTCATTGGTAATAGCCAGTGATGTCGTTAATTGACTCGAAGGCAATAAAATTTTTATCCAATCTCTATTATCGATGCAACTGCGTGAAATAGATTTGTGTTCAATGTGACTTCGGATCTAGGACAGTCAGTTGTCATATGTATTCGCTTGAATTGTATGTCAAACATTTATAAAAAAAAAAAAAAAATAGTGTCCATCATATTTGTTTACCATTTTTATGTATCTAAAATAAATTGAGGATCAAAAGATCAGTTCAATATCTGTCGATTTTAATACTGCTAAAATACAACAGTCAAACAGTCAAAAAATTCAACATTTGATGAATCGCATAAGCTTTTTTTATAGCAGAATGCTTTTTAGTGGAGTGTAGCGTATATAATACTCTATAGAAATAGTTTGGTAACGTTTGATTTTCTGAGTAAACATCAGTGGTTCGGAAAGTCAAAAATTATGGTTCATGTTAATGCTTAATATTATAAGACAAAACACACTGCATGTAGTTAACTTAGTTAAATATAGCCTTAAATCTAAAAGAGTAAGAAAGACTTCTAAATGCTGAAGAAGAGTGACATTCACGACTAAACCCGATAATCCTTGACTTATAAATAAGATGTTTTCTCACCTTTACTTGCAATATTTTTTAGTTTTCTTCAAGTCCTATTCTCACGTTAATTATACGTTACAAGAATAGAAAAATTATTCTAAAAATTTCGAGCTAATATAGCAGTTTACTATATTTATCCGGGGTAAAGATATCGTGCAGCATAGAACATCTTGATTACAAAAATATCACAGCTCCAGATAAATTATGAGCGACGTTCAGGTCGTAGTTATCTTGTTGAACTGTCCGTGACACTGGGCTTTGTTCATTTTGGCGGCATATGCGCGTTGCCGGGTCTACTACCCCTGTGCACTTTTCCACCCGTTTGCGTAAATAAACGCGCGCGCGAGTCAGCCATAAAACTTGATATACGGAAAGGTTGGATTTATATATTGTTTCTGCGATAGTCGCGAGCTGCACACACCTCGCGAGAGCGTCGCCACGTATATATACATCGAAAGCGAGCATTGACGACGACCTCCTCTCGAATTTATTGACTTTCCGCGGGCGAACTATTGCCTTTCCGTCGCTGACGCGCGCGCACGAGCGCTTCCCTTCCCCCTCACCCCTAACAAAGTCTTAAGAAGTCGGAACATTTTCTTTACGTTGTTTACAATTCTTCTCGACTTCCTACTTCGGTATTTTTCAACTGAGATATTCCATTCGCGCTAACGTAAATACTGTTTGGATCCCGCCGTGAAGAGGGGAAAGAGAGTGAAAGGAAAAAGTCGCTGCTGTATAGCGATGAAAATAACTTTAACAATGGAATGAGTGCTGTATGAATCAAGTATAAAATTACCAAAGTTTTGATGTATTTCGCGAAGAAAGCTCAGCTGATGATGTTTTTCAAGGGTTACGAAATAACAATGGGTTCTGATCTTTTACCAGTATTTTTAGTAGCTGTATTAGATATTCTATTGTAAGTAAGGCTTATATTTCTATAGAATATAAGAATATATATATATATATATAGTACATTTGGATATTAGTGCGATAAAATGATTGCCCAACGTATGAGAAGCTCGCGTGCGATAAGTCGAGCTTCTCACACGGAGTTTCATAAAATTAATTATTATGTGGAATACATTTTCGAAATATTGCACTTTGACTAAGGATCTTTGTAATTAATCGATATCAAATTAATAATATGATACTTCGTAGATATATCAGTAGCCATATTACAATATCAAAACAGAATACTTCGCGCACACACACGCTTTCAGCTCCATTCCAACGAAACTGGTTAATCGTTCGAATAACCAAGTCGAAACTCGCCAGTAGCTGTGGCAAGCGAGTGTAATAATTTCGCATTAGTCACTGTCATATCTACCTCTCTCACTTCTCCGGATAGGTTAGACGATACAGTTGACCAATCGCACGAAGCATCAGCGCGAAAGTGGTGGATCGGTACGGGGAGACGCGGGGAAAGATAACCGCTGGCACCCACCATTACCATCTCGTTCATTAGCGCTCTTCGAGACAGCGCTCGCGAGGTACACCACCACGTCGACTGTATAGCAAGTGTCGGGGGACACGTCGGTTATGCGTTCATCGAATTCAAATTCTCGTGGCGGTGCCGCGTCGCTTCTGCTGCGAGCAATGCGCCCTCCAGTATAGTAGTAACGGGCGCTGCTCCTGCTGCTGTCGGGGCGAGAATTCGCTGCGAGAAAAGGGGGGGGGGGGGAGAGTACGGATCGAGGAGAAGACGGGAGGGATTCCATGGGACGTGAAGAGAGAGTGAGAGAGATGTAGTATTGCGAGCGTTGCAGAGAGCGTCTGTCGTGCTCGGATGAATCCGCAGAAACATAGTAGTAGCGGCGGCGGCGGCGGCAGCAGCAGCGAGAGCGCGGACTGAATACCGGGCATTGTCCAATCAATGCACATTGAGGCAAAGCTCCAGCTCTCTCTCTCTCTCTCTCTCCCTGCTTTCACGTTCCGTACTTCTGCCAGAGGCGAGAGAGAGAGAGAGAGAGAGATAGATGCGGTATAACGAGCAGGTCGCAGCAGCATCGCGGTACCCGCAGGCGATGCGCATTGCCACGCTATCCAATGCGCTGCTACAGCGCAACCGTGATTTAGTCGACTCGCTAATTACCTTCAATGACCAGCCTGGATTCACTTAGATCCGAGTGGAGGGTATGTATGTATCTATCTATCTCTCTCTCGCTGTAACGGCGTGTATTCGCTGTCTCTCTCTCTCTCTCTCTCTCTCTCTCTCTCTCTCTCTCTCTCTCTCTCTCCCTGCCGGTGCTTGAGGCTAGACAAGGCGGCGATCGGTGGATCGAATGGATCGATTGCCATGGGTGCGTACTTAAGCTACCTTATGCGGTAGCTCGCTGATCACGGACTATTGCAGTAGTCCACTTGTAATTGCACAGCTATTACGTAGAGCTATGAATTATTTCGACTGTTGGACAACCTTCCCTTTTATTTCAATGAAGGATAATAGGGTGGATGGTCAAATTGTGCATATTGATCCTTGCGATTTATCTGTTGTTTCCAAGATATTCCTGTTTCGCAGATTCCAGACTGCATCGAATACTCAATCAAGCTTCTTTCACAAGTTCAATTTAGAGTCATTCGACAACGCAAGCGATGACAATATAATCTTTATCATCGGAGGTGCTTGCAGCAATGACTTTCACAATGCGGTGCAGAGGCACACGATCAGATTCACGCTGGGCCGGGAATATATTCGCTGACCCCACCTCCGCCGCGTCAATGGTATATCAAACTATAGGCGCGAGACATCGGGAGCGATAACTTTCTAATTAGGGGCCTGTCTTCTGTTAATTATTCCCGCGTGATTAATGGTGACAGCTGCGACCATATATACGCGCATATATATACATGCATACAGCGCATGGCTCTCCTACCGGTCAGCTGCCTTTTGGTTGTGCAGTGTCTACCGGAGAGAGTGAGAGAGACAGAGAGAGAGAGAAGGGAAGCATTCGACCCTAATCAGCGAGGTGCGCGCGCCGCCGTTATATAACCCTCCTCGGTGTGCAACTTGACAAATGAAGGAAGACGATAAAAAGGCGAGCGCGGAAATGCGATGACCTCCACGCTCTTGCAAGCACTTCTTTCCTAACGGGTTTTTCAAAATTAAATTTTATGGCGTGCAGAGAGAGAGAGAGAGAGAGAGAGAGAGCACTGCACCCTGGTAATGAATTCTCGCCGTACGTCGTCGCGATATTAAAAAATTATGATGTATTTCTTTTTATCTCTAATTTTTCTTTCTTTCAATGTTTAACTATAATGAGCTATAGTGATTGTTATTAATTGAAATCGTTAATGGACGCATGATATATTGCAGTTTTGCATTGTTTTATTCTACTAATTAATTATGGCGGGGATTTACTTTTTAAATAATCTGTCAGCCTGTTGATTAATGTAACGCGAAAATTTCCAACTTTGTTAGATACAGATTCTTAAACTTATAATCCAAGGCGATATTATACATTAGTTATACGTTATAACAGCTATAAATAATAAAGAAAAGGGATTATGGGTATCTTGCGATCGTGATAAAATTATCGAGCTGTCTGTCGCAACTCCTAAACACTTCAGTAAACAGCAATGTTAAAATCCTGGAATATCTGGTAACCGAATAATAGGCGATAAAGGCATTTCAAAAAGCTTCTTCAAGACTCGAGATAACAGTCGGCCAGTGGACATTCACCATTCGCCCTAAAATTCTCCTCCTTTCGTCTATTCCCCGTACTGCAGTCTGTCAGAGAGCCGGGAGCGCGCGGCGCGGTCCTAAACTTCCGTAATTCGCGGCTCAACTTGCGGCTTCACAGTTACGACTCTCGACATTGCTCCGGGAACGCTCTGGCTCCTACCTCCTCTCCCCCATGCGCGTGCACACACACACACACACACACAACTCATCTACGCGATATCCAGTTGCGGCTTTTACCGAAACGCGTTGATAATAACCTTAACAGGACACGAGGTGTGTATTTTCCACCTGACGTATATCCCCTACTACCCGTTTGTCGTCGTCGCCTTGGCCATCGTCGTCGTCGTCCTCGTCTGGCTCTCCCTATAGTAGAGCTCGTTTGCCTCGGCGAGTGCATATCCTCCATCTCTCCGCAGCTACTCTACGGCTGGGGCTTTTAAGCGTCGGCCAAACTGCCCTTCCGCGTGCGCGTCCTCTCCCTCCTGCAACTTCCCACCATGTATATAGGAGAGCAGTAGTCTGCGTTTGATCCCCGGCTGAGCTGTTGCGGTGCCGTTATGCGCGCGCGTCTTGACCGTTTTACGAGTAAAACGCCAAATGCTCGGCCGTTTATACATAGCAGCAGAAGCCCTAGCGAAGGAGGGAGAGAGCGAGCTTAAGTATTTGGGAGAGAAAGAGAGAGAGAGAGAGAGAGAGAGCTGATAGTGCTGTGTGCCGCAACACAGCCAAGTGGAGCGGCACAAGACGAAGGTGTTGGCCCGCGAGTACGAGGGAGCTTTATATTCGGCAGGACAGAAGCAGGGGTCGAGGGGGCTCGTTTATGGCGGTCTAAAATGTCGTTTGCAGCACGACGTTGTAGCTCGACGTGGCGACGCTAACGATGTGCAGGTATAACGTCGTCGACGTCGTCGTCGGTGGAGAGTCGCCCTTACTCCCCCAAACCCACCGCCCCTCATCTCCGGCATACACGCGGACTATAGCGTTTACACGCGCTTCCACGAATCCGGTCGAGGGGCTCGTATAAGCTCCCCGACGGCCGTATATGCGCGCATAAGCGGAAGCGCGCTACTGCAATTTAGTCCCTGGTGCGCGAGCCAGAGATGATGATGCGCGAGTGGGTGGAAATCGTGTGTATATATCTATGTGATGATACTGCAGCCGTTGTACATGTATATTGGAATTGGTTATTTTGGAGGGAGGGAGGGAGAGAGAGAGAGAGAGGCCAAGTGCTTTGACGGCCCTCGCAGCGCGAATCATTAATCTTGGCTGGCGCACGAGGCGTCAGATGCAGCGCGCGAGAACGTGTTTGTTTTATACCGACGGCTCTTGGCCGGGGGGATTTAACGTGGGGCCGAAAGAGAGGCTTGCTGCTGTTGCTGCTGCTGCTGGTGGTGGTGGAGAGAAAAAAGCAGGTGCGAACGGACGCGCGCTGCGGGGATTTGAATAGGTTGTTGTTGTTGTTGGTTGCTGTATTTTCGCGTGGCAGCTGCCAAGAATATGCGTTTTTCGAGCTGTAACGCAGCGGCACTTTTTGTTGGGTAGCGGTGCTGATGCACACGGCTCGCTTGTAACGAAACGCTCGTAAAGTTTAATTGTATTAATGGAAGACAGGGCGTGTATACGTACGACTAGTGAATAATGCGGCGAGTTATTTATTTGTCGGCGCTACACCGCAACATCGCTTTGCTTCTGCGTTTTACCTTGATTCCATTAGGACTTGATGAAAGTGAGAGAAAAGGGTAGGTTGTTTTCAATTTGTTTGTTATGATTCGAATGTGAAACGCTTAGTATCTACGGTATTACGTTGCTTATTTATATTTACATTCTCTCCACGTCTTGATTTTATTTTCACTTCCAGTTTCTCAAAATACATTTTCTCTCTGCAAGAATATTGAATTTGTAGCTTGCACCTTTTGACCTTTGAGTTTTCCAGTGACATTGAAGATATTATTTAAACACTTAATATAACCTTTAGTGCCGACTTAAAGTTTCTTCAACTGACGTATTTGTGCAATGTCCATCGGTTATATCGATAATGAAGAAAAAAGAGCTCATCTCAAGACTTGCGTAACAATGTACGTCATGGGCTAGCCGATTATAGCAGCGCTTAAAATCGTGCGGTAGGCGGGGGAGAGGCACGGTGAGCGTGTGCAGGGATTACTTGTTGATCGTTTGTATTCAGCGTGCTAAATAAAGCTAATAACCCTTTAAACGCGTAACTGCTTAGGTTTACGGTCGCTTAACTCCGGCCGTAAAGCCGACGTCGATCAGGTAACGCACAAACACACAAACACAGGACCATCCACACACACACGCGTAGCTCTTAAATCGCGCAACAGCCAAAGCTGCCTACGACAGTGAAATCTTCGAGGCGGTGCCGAGATCATCCTGCACCTCGCCTGCTTTAATTCCCTTTTCTACCCCCCTCCGGAAAAAGCGACGCAAGTCTGCGAGTCTGTGTTCGCCCGCCGCACCACTCGTGGCCCTGTCTCGAAGAAGCTAAGCAAGAGAGAGAGAGAGAGAGAGAGAGAGAGAGAGAGAGAGAGAGTATAGCGCTTCGGCTGCTGCTCTCTCTTTATTCAGCGCGCATCGCTATTCACGGGAACGGAATTAGCTGGCGAGAGGAGCGTCGAGTTGGTAGTAAACCCGCTTTACAGTAGTTTCGGCACGTAATAGCTAAAGAAGTGAGTGAAAAGACCAATGAATAACTTCTTGAAATGCCGGCTACGTAGGGATCCCTTGCCCGTTCCCTTTTTCCCTACCCCGACGCAACCCGAGCTCACCTCCCCTCAGCTCCCCGTGAAAGAATTTATCTGAATGTAGAAATGGAAACTTGTATCTGCTTTTTTTTTCTTCTTCTCGCTATGTTATATGTATATTGCTTCCAGGATTTTCGCGTCGAGTTAAAGCGATTATTTTACTCGCCCATTTGAACGGAAAATCCGTTTCATTCGCTCGCGCGAGACGCGCTTCTGTCGAAGAGCAGAATTCCGAGACTCGCAGCTTCTCACTTTATTCGCATTATCGTCGTCCGTCGCGGCGCGGAAATTAATTCGAGCTAAAGAATATCCGGAGACGGAACGCCCTTTTCGAGAATTCATTCGTTCCTTGTATACAATATAGCTGAGCGGTCGCTTGATCCCGCGAAAGAAAAAGACAGAAGCATAGATAGGCAAAGAAAATTATGTCCAATTATGTCGTAATGTTATGCGAACCACTTTCTGGCGCCATTTTTATGATGTTGTAAATAAGCCTTGCGATGCACTTCTTCCGCAGCGAATCGTCCACAATTTTCCACAGAAATTCAAATGCATCGAGTATTGTGGAGCACATGTCTGTATATATGGGAGTGTCTGTGTATGTCGGGTCTGGTACTACTGGGCGTAGAAGTAACGTCGTAGTATAGGTGAGGGAAATAAGCAAGCGCTATACAAGCCAGCGCTGAATCACATTATAATACGTTATCGCATATGCACACATGTCAAACGCAACCTCCGCCGGCGATATTTAAGCTTTAGCCCCGATGGAATCCTTGTAATATCTATCTCTAATATCTACAATCCTTTTTTCATAGGAAAATTAATCCACGACGTTAAAGGAAGGCATACGCGATGTGTGGGAATAATTTTTTTTTCGAGTGGAACGAGCAATTGGAAAAGTTACTTATCTTGAAAAATTTAATCGTGTACCCGAGCCGGGCACGCTCGTAAAATGAAGGGAAAAATGTTCGCGGCGGTATTGCGGTGCACGGTTTGTAGAGACGTTCTTTTTTTTTTCTCTCTACTGCGTTACGAGAAAATCCATGTGGAATGTATGCGAATAATATTAAAGAAATTGGAAAAGTTTCTGCTTACTGAATTTTGAATTTGCTTCGGCGCGGCGCGCAGGATGGAAGGTAAAGCTGGGGGGTAAGAGAGAACGCTACGGAGTTTTCAAACGTTTCCTAAACATGGTAATGGCTATTTTATAGAAGAAAATCTTGAAATTACTTTGGTTGTTTCTTAACAACTGACAATTATGTGTATACGTATACGAACAAACTTTACAAAGTAATAAAAATTTATTTTCTTTCTATTTTGCTGTTTACTGAATTCTTTACCATAAAGATTACCAATTTTCTCGGAATCGGCAATGCATTTTCCATTTTTATGTTTTCATAATGTAAGTACTCGACTAAATATATCTTTTGTATTTCCGCACTAAAACGTGTTAATAAATTAATACCAATCTTAATGAAAATAAACGATCACTTTCTCCACTGCATGCCTAATTACGACATTAGAACTAGTAACCTTAATCACGCTTTAAAAAAAGAAAAAAGACATAACTCCAAAGATGAGCGAAAAGTAGAACCATCCTCGAGCAGCGCTCGATTAAAGCACTTTGGACGTCTCAAAGCGGCCACAATATATCATATATAAAAAAGCAAAGGTGTCTCTAGGTGTGCAGGCGCGTATCTACCTTCCTCCAGTAGAAACCACGGCTTTAGAATTCCTTTGACAAATGGTCAAGTTGACGCTCTATTCGCAACGGCGTGCTTCCTCCCTCCTCTCTCTCATTCACCCCTCTCTCTCTCTCTGTCTCTCTCCATACGACATCCACCCCATGGCATATCGCAGGAAATTCGCTTTCCAGTCCGCTGGATTCAAAGGGTTATCGCCGAGAAAAGCGTCGCTGCTGCTGCTGCTGCTGCTGCTGCTGCTGCTGCTGCTGCTGCTGCTACCGCCGCCGCTACTGCTCTTCCCAGCTATTCCTTCCAGTATTTTTTGCGATATAAGCTCTCGCACAGGAACGACGAAGGCAATCCTCGGCTTCCAGGCCGTTGGCTGTTCTGACAATTCGATCCCCGCCCCACGACGCCCGTATAGTGCAGAGCACTAGCACGTCCCCCCACCTACCAAATGGGATATCGTGTGTCTGGGCTTGTCCAAGAAGGCGCGAAAGCACCTTTAAGAGCCCAACGAGGCCGAGTCGCGCGATAAGGCGGCCATTTACATTCCTGCCTTGGGGCAATTCTCCTTGGCAGTAACAAGAGGAGAGAGGCTCGGCTTCGCGCGCACTGCAGTGCAATGCCTTCGCTCGAGACCTCTAAGCGGACCTGGATTCAACTGGGCGCTGCTATTCTATCTTTTCCTCTCTCTCACGCTCTTTCTCTCCACCTGCAATACGGACAAAATGGAGCAAACGGACTTTACAAGTCAGAGACTAATCTTGATTTGAATTTCTCACCAATTTCCTCGTGTGCTCGTGCTTGTATGCGGCCACACTATGAGACAGTAAAGAGAAAGAGAGGCGAAAAAAGGTGCCCCAGTACTTGGGCTTGATCGATGTTAGGCGGGGTGACTTGTTGGGAAAATATCTGGAGCACTTTGTGGTCGATGATCTTATTGAAAGGTTTAATTGGTTAAATTCGATTCGAAGTTTTTAATTCTTCCTCTGGTGTACCTGTGGAGTGATAAAAGGGAATGCGTTCGAGTCATTAACTGGTAGCCTTAATGGGTGCGTCAATTCAATGTTTTAAGAGTCGGATATAATATTTCATTCCTAAAACTATAGTATTTTACAAAAATTTCGATACTGAATTCTGTTAAATCTAGAGTCATATTTATCTTAAGTTTTTAACAAAAATTAGACGAACTCTGCAAGAAAGATAACGAGATTCCAGTCAGATCTTAGCTAGATTTTTGTAAACAGTGCAATGCAAAACGCTTCGCTCGGTCTATCTCCTCTTTCTAGCGCATTGCTTTTTCATCTTTTCGTTTTGGCAGCGCGCAAAAGTATACGTCGAGTGTGGCATATCAGTCGGGCCAGTACTTCAGTGAAAGCTCGCGACTGCGCTTTTAGTCCTATTTTGCCGTCGGCTTACATACGTGTACCGAGTGTTTCTGCGCAACCTCGTTTTATTAGAGACGGCAGCGACCTCGTTTTTTCGCAGCTGCTCGGAGACTGCGAAATTTTATTTTTCCAGACTTTTGATGTTTAATTGCTGTGACAATAAAAAACGGTGCGCTGTAATTTACGATCGTTGAGTTTTCGAAAGAGGGAATGAAGTGAATGACTTAGAATTGATGTCTACATTCTGAGATGTGATTTAAATCCACATTGACTGCATCATATGAAAAACCGGAATTTCTCAATCTTGTATATGATACTGGTTAAGGGAATCGAACACAAGCCCAGCATCAACAAATAAATAATTCGTTATCTTCTGAATAGTAAGCACTCTTTATTAAAACAGTTTTTGAATATAAAATATTTACAGTTCATATAACTTTAATACAACGCGGTGGTTACAGCTCCGCCACAAAGCCAGAAGTGATTACGTCAATAAATCTGGAATTTCGCGAGTTTACAAGCGGTGTATAAAACGTATACCCGAAGCATTAGCTTATTTTCTTCAAAATGTCGTGTACGTGGTTACTAAAAAAAAAGTAGATAAAGGGGGAAAAAGTGGAAGAAGAAAAAGCACAAGAAGAGGGTATACCCAGGGCATTTAATAGTCTGTACATGAATGCAAAATCTGGGCTCGAGCTGTATACGGAAGTGGACGATGTCGCGTCTCGTTTAAGGCCTGACTGCCTCGCTCTCGGGAGTGACGACAGGACGGGCAGGATGGAAACATAAACTTATATTAAACAATAAAATGCAAATAGCGGCCGCTTCATACTCTCACGGGCGGCGCCTGTGCTGCGCCCCACCGGTCCGGGATACCACGAAAACCTCTCGTTCGCCGCCTTCCTTTCTTTCTCTCTCTCTCTCTCGTCGCGCGAGCTTTCTGCTTTCCTTCATCCATCCTTCTCTGTATTTCTTCATCCTGCGAGCCAAGCCAGCGTACAATTGAGTTTGCTGCGCGTTCGTAATTAAAAAACAACTTCAAGAGTGGCCGATAAGGGTGAGGAGCGAGGAGTAAAAGAGAGCGAGAGAGAGAGACAGAGAGACAGAGAGAGAGGGAGAGACGTGCCTTTGCCGAGCCAATCCCCGTTATTGCTGGCGCTCGGGCGAAACGAGACTTCGACCCAGTGCGACGCTCTCCGTCCTTTCGCTCCACTCTTTCACTGTACTTCCTTTGTCTTCTCGGTTAGTGGCTGCAACTGCTGCTGTCGCTGGCTGCGACGCTGCCTTGCCTGATTGAGCGCTGACTTTTACTACTTGCTCGAGCTAGAGCGCGCGCGATGTGTACGCGATACGACTGGGCGTATGCGACGAATGCGAGCTGTTATTGCGTGTCGAGAACGCAATTATTGATTCACAGTATAGGTTTCATCAGAGTTAACTGTGAATTTCGCAGTAAAGGAGTTAGAGTCGTTGGTGAATCGGGAACTTGATAATTATCAAGCCAATAAGCTTTGATACAAATTGCATTGTCAAATGAAATTCGTCCTGGTTCAGAACTGGACAAGCTAAAAATGTTACTAACTGGAAATGCTAAAAATTTAATAAAGCGCAATAAAGCGCACTTTACTGGCGTACCTTCATTAATTTTTAATAACAGGTATTGGATCAAATTCTCTATCTCTTGAATCATTTAAGAAGAAGTTAAATAAATAAATAGTCATTCACAAGTGCATTCCGTGAAATCATAAAGATTCAGCATTTTGTGAATAGCATTGCCTCTATACGTAAAACTAATATAAAATGTAATAGTAACCTGTTGCTCACGCCTACCACCTCTAAAAATTGTAATCCACAACAATAAACACGTCTAATGATTTAATAATGCAAAGCGTCGAAGCAATTTAGCCGGGGAGAAAATTCGCGAATATGGGAATGGAGGCAGTGAAAGTATAAGGTAAAAAGAGTCCAGTGATGGAGGGATTACGGAAAATGTGAACGAAGCATGTCGTTATAAATGCGTTTCGTGCACGCGATCTCGTCAAATGGTCTTAAGGCGCACAAAAGCAACGGCGTGGCGGCTTGTAAGCCTCCCCCCATCCTCCACCACCTCGTCCTCCTGCACAAATGCTGCAACTGTACATGCATGAGAGGCAGCGAACGTGTATATATACGAAGAAACACGTAGACGCGCGAGACACACAAAGAGGAAGGCGGACGGGTGTGTGCAGCGCCTCGGTCGGTAGTTGCAGTCGCGTCACGTTATCGTCACGTGTCACTGAGATCGAACGGCATCGCTGCTGCGCGTTGCTACTGCAACCCTGAAAAGACTCGGATTTTTTTTATTTTTCATTTCTTCGCCCCCCCCTTTCTCTCTCTCTCTCTCTTTCGCCTAGATTGGGATAGGTCATACCTGGGAAAAATTCTGTGAGGAGACTTATGATCGCGCGAGTACGTGCTTCTGATGGTTGGAGAAAAAACGTACGGCGATCTAGTGATATAGCTTTAAAAAGTAACGTACTTTGTACACTTCTTATTTCAAGCTGCTGCTGCTGCTGCTGTAAAAGAATATACAAATTAAAAATCTTATTTATTGTATTGTGCACTGGCATAAACTTAAATAGCTTCAACATTTATAAAACAAGGATCTTCGGGTTATTGGAGAAACACTAAAAATTATCATGCAAAGTCTTTTGCCTTTCATCCATTTAAAGGTGAAAAATTTTGAACAATTTCATAACGCATGCGTTGAAAGCCAGTCTTGCACAATTTACTTTCCAACGTCAGGTCAGGAATGCTTTTCAAAATTTTGCAGCTACTTAGTCGGAAAAAAAGGGCGCGCCGTAAAAGTTTCTCCCTCGAGGCTGTAAAAACGAAGTCTTTTTAATATTCTCGAATTTCCGTCGTGAAGGGGGTTAGTTAGCTTCACCAATATGCCCCCTCTTGAAAGTTGCCTCACTCTCTATGCCCCTCCTCGCTCTCACCCCTTTACTCGTAATTTTCCTTACATGAAACGAGAGAAATTTAAATGGCCGGTACGTCAGACTCAAGAATACCAGTGTCGCGCGCTCACGTATGCACTAATGCAGCTCGTAGCTCTCCCAAGTTTGCACTTTACTCAGCGCGAGCGAGCGAGCGAGCGAGAGAGAGGGAGAGAGAGAGAGGGAGAGGGAGAGAGAGAGAGAGGATGCTGACACAGAGAATGCGTCCTCATTCGAATCTATGCGGGCGCTTATATATACACGGCTGGGAGAGTTGCGTTTTCAGAATTTGGAAATTGCATTCCACCTTCAATGTACGGGGACCGCCCTGCCGCGAGGCTCGCTTTACTCAAACTTAATTAACTATTAAATTTCGCCGCGTGTTGCTGCTGCTACTGCTGCCAACACTGTTCTCGGCTTCTTCCTCCTTGTACCGGATAGATGTCCTATTGTCTCTTTTCTCAAATTAAAAGATAAGCACATGATTTTACGGTGATACTGTATGGCAAGGCTGCACTTTATCACATCATCAAACGATTTTAGAATGAAATCGAACATAGAAAGCAAGGTTTATTGTTTAGGATGTGGGAAGCTTGCCTTCCATTTTCCAAGTATGTTTACAACGAACTTCATTTAATAAAATATAAATGTAATAGTTGGAAACTAGTCACTTCAAATAGGACGCCGAATTCCACTTAAAACCTTTACTGAGACCTTAAATTGTTCTATAATTTTTTTAAATTAGATTCCTATAAAAAATAGCTAAACACTTACGTGAAACTATAACGCACCTAATTAAAAATGTGTATGTAAACGGAATTCAGCAGAAATAATAAGGGCGTAAAATTCTCCACACAATGAAACTTCAGCACTACTAAGGTAACATCAAAGTGAAACTAGACTAATTAGGAATACCGTTTCAATTTTACAAAATTTCAGAACCGTATAAAACTGCATCCATGATGTTTGTCGTAAAAAAAAATTTCATGCATCCACGTTTCTTTATGTAGAAAAGACAGAAAATTACAAACGCAAGCTTTTATCAAAAACCTTATCGCTTCTCATTTCGCGTTTTCGTGACTCGAAAAAACTATGTGCATTCGGCCCACTCTCGAATAATCATAATTACAAAACGACAACAGTCCACCAAACATGATTTCGTTCAAAACCACGGATGCATGCAGGAAAAGAAAAATCCATCAAAATTACCGCGCGCTTCCCCGTCTCGTTTTTTTCCCTCCCCCGTTGCATCGCAGCCCTCAAATCCCATCCCTTGGCGGCAAAATACATAAGAAAGCTCGGCGCGACGTGACGTCGACGCGTTGGCGGAAAGCTCGCGCAAGAAAAGCGAAAGGAGAGACAGAGGCGCGCGCACGAGCGAGCGGGGCCTTGACGGATGGACGCGGGCTTGCGGGATTGCAAAACGGCATCCCGTAGAGTCTAGTACTAGTGAGAGAGAGAGAGAAAGAGAGTGGGGGGAGAGGCACGCCGCTGGATTATTGTACGTACAAGAGATTTGCCGCCTCTGGCCCTTGGTTTTCCCGAGCCCCAATGTCGCTATGGCAACAGGCGGAAGCAGCGCTCCGCTGCACCCTTCCATCCTCGTTGAGAGCCCAGCCGTCGCCGTCTCTCTCGCTGTGCGTCAAGTGAT
The DNA here is from genome assembly GCA_900490015.1 of Megastigmus stigmatizans. Lineage (NCBI taxonomy): Eukaryota > Metazoa > Arthropoda > Insecta > Hymenoptera > Megastigmidae > Megastigmus > Megastigmus stigmatizans. The sequence continues at coordinate 39,706 of UELV01178095.1, read as the reverse complement.
TCTCTTGCCCTACCCTCCTCTCCTTCCTTCTTGCTCTCGACCTCTCCACTTTCTCGCTCTCCCTCTATCTCTCTCTGAACCCCTTCCCCCGGCGTCTTTCTTTCCTCTCTATCTCCATCTTTCGCTCCGCGTTGAATTTCTCTCTCAAGAGTGCAGGAGAGCTGCTGCGTCACTTTGGATCCACAGGTTTCGCCGAGTGCTAGTCGACGTCGTTCTGCCGCCGCTACCACTGCTGCTGCTGCTGCTGCGTTGGCTTTAATCTAGCTCTTCTTATCTAGCACCTACTCGCCCTGTCTCTCTCTCTCTCTCTCTCTCTCTCTCTCTCTCTCGCTCTATCTGCTGGCTCTTGTGTGCCGCGCGCAACGTGAGTCTCGCTACTGCATTATCAATTCCTTTTGCATGGTGGAAGCACGAGGGGGGCGAGCATCTGGATTACGGTGCGCTATTGCGTTTTGGGACGTTGGTTACTGTCTCACGACTATAGTTTTATTGTAATTTCAGGATTGGGCTTAGTTGGAGAATTGGATAGACGGCAGTCGGTTTGATGCTGTTTCACTTTTCTGCGAGATTCTCTCGGATTAGGTTTTGCGCTGGCTGCTTTTATAATGAAAGTTGAGCAACTCATTTTGATTAAATTATGGCGGTTGTAAATTTACTATTTTCTGGACACATTTCTAATGAATTATTTTCGCTTTAGGAGATATTGTATGTACTTGTTGCTAAATGCTCTCGGTAATGCATCAACAGGTGGCCTAATTTCGACTCTTTTTTAGGTATTCTCGACTCTTAGTCTGTAATTACTCGAGCTATTCAGAGCCTTTACTAATTTTCGGTACTTTACGATATCATTTGCTTTTTGCAAAATTAAAACTTTCTTTTTAAGCTTGGAGCAGCTTAATTCAATCACACCAATGATTAAAATTTGATATTTTATATAGACATTAATTTCTTTTCTATGCGATGTTTGAGAGAATAGTTTTCATCATAGTAATTTCATTAAGAATTTGTAAGTATATTAATAACTGTACAGGTGATAGAAGTAATTCAAGTTTTATTAAAATATTTGGTTTCTCAAAGGAGCAATCTTTCAAAGCTCAAAGTGTTTAAATTTTACTTTCAACGTTAATCTAATATTATTTTTTTAATCTTGATGCACATTTAAAATTCTGACAGTTTCATTATTTATAATATTATCTATAAGATATCTCTAGTTAAAAGTATATAAAAAGAATAGTATAAAATAATTTTAGTTTTTTTTTACAAAATATGTGTAATGCTCATAAATACGAGCACCTATCTTACGTGTTAAGCGCTTATAAAATTAACAGTTCAAAAGAAAATAATCTGCTAGCAGAGGTAAAATAAATAAAAAATCAGAATTCCACCAGCGAATAGCGGAGCAAAGGAAAATCCAGGAAGAGCGCGAATCGATCTTTAATTTAAGACCGACAAGACGAACCGCTTAAGGGCTTTAAAGCGATTAAAGGTAGAGCCGGTGCAGCCCGGGCATAAGTGGTAAAACCACCTGACGAAACAAAGAAAGCAAGGCAAAGGATAAACCAGAAAAAAGTCGAGCGAAATGTAGGATGAAAAGAGTGGGAGTAGAGGAGAAAAAAGGGGAAAAGTGCCGAGTCAGGATAGTCGCGTGGCTCTCTCTATATGCAACTATCGGGAAGGCCGAGATAAGCGGAGAGAATGAGAGAGCGCTACCCGCCTATGTCGGGCTATGAATATTAACGGACGCCGCTGGCCTGGACGAGACGCAAAAGGAATCGTCGGGATACTGATGCGTGGGCGAAATTAATTTCGACCCCTTGCCCCATCCCCTCGCCCCCTCCTCTTGCAGCTCCTCCGCTTTCCATGCCGTGCGCTTCATGCTTCGTCGAGCTTTCGTGAACGTTCGTTTGCGGCCGGTTCAGAGGATCGATGACCAACGAATTTTAGTCATCTTGCGTTTAGGAAAGGGCTATAGACTGCAGTCCGCATCGATATCGATGCAGTTACCGACATCCAAGAACGATCGTCTAGTACTTGTAGTGATAAGTTCCTTTGACTGCAGTTCAATGCGTGTTTATGATGATTGCAGTATTCACTTTTTAATGGCTATATGTGTATATATAATAAAATCAAAGCTTAAAATTCATCATTTCTTTGGAAATACGTAGATAACTTGTACGAGACTTACATGATGAAGTTTTTAGATACACCCTACTTTTAGGGTATATAATAAATAAATTTGATCTATTAATTCTATTTACATCGTTATTTATTCTATTCATATATTCTATTCTATGACTTTTGTCGCATCGTTATAAAACTCCATTTTAAGCAGATTGGTAATCCTGCCTGAAATATGGTTTGCACAATAAAGTTTTAGAAGTCGAGCTAGCGTCAGTCAAGCATCACTCGATTGTCAGTGAAAGGTAGACAGAGAAAGGGTGGACTTTGCTTTGCACATCTTTACTCGTCGAGGAAAAAGTGAAAATGTCAGTCGGCAAAGAGAGAAAGCAACAGAAAAACTATAGAGCATTGAACAGGGAGAGAGAAAGAGGGATGGAAAAAGGGATATAAAAAGAGAATGATGTATAAACAAGGAGAGAACGTCGGGAAAGAGTTACAGCGACCGTTGTATACGATAGAGAAAGGAGAAGGGGTGTGAGTTTTTGTTTTACGAATCTCTTAAAGTGTCGACATCCGGAGAAGTTTACCAGCAAATCGGATAAGAGTCGTCGTTCTTCTCACGGGAGATTTTCAGTGTGTATCCTTTCCCGTTTTCCCCTTTCTACTATATCGTCGTCTCACTCACTCTCTCTCTCCCTCTCTATCTCTCTCGCTTTCGCTTCTGCTTGTCTCGGGCAACCGAGCAATTATTCCACTGCTAATTGAGTTACAGCGCAACCTAAATGCCCGATGAATATTCATATTCCGCGCTGTTGCATCACTTCCCACAAACTTTTTTACCCCTTTTCGGTTAGCCCGCAAGATACTCGAGGCCTGTTCGGGCAAAAATTGCTCAATGCATACCCGAGAAGCTTAATAAAATCAGAAATTGGCCGCGTTTATCGTCGTGCCCGTAACGAAGAATCAAGTAAATCTACATGATTTTGAGTTTTTTAAAATAAAATATTACAAATTACTTTTCTTTTTTGCGCAAATGACATTAATAATTTATGGGTCTTTAAGCTGTACGCCTGTGCTCTACGCACTGTATCATAAAATTGACGTAAATTTTCAGCTGAAAGATTCTTTGTCGTAAACTCATTTAATATATGCACAAGCTTCCCTGAAAATTGATTAATAAATAATAAACACACTTACAAAAAGATCCGTTTGGGCATATAAAATTTTCCATGTTTGTAATAAAACATTATAAATATAAAATAAATTGTCGAATTGGAAAAAAACCATATTAATTATTCTTAATAAATCACTTGTGAAAACCATAGTATTTTCCATAATGCAATACATGTCACGAGAAAAATTTATCACTTCGGTTTATTAATCGCACGTCGCAGAATACACCTGATTCCATACGATTCTGCAGAACTAGCGCTATACCCACTGTACTTCAACAAAAAGTAATCGTAGCGGGGAAAAAGGCAAATACATCCATACACACACATATACATACTCACGTTTCACCGCGAATATTCTGAAACACAATTTGGTGCATTCAATAGCGCTTAAGGCGACACAGCAAAAAGTTACACTCAAGGCCATTTCTTCTACCCTCGTACTTAAGAGAAAGAGAGAGAGAGAGAGAGAGAGAGAGAGAGAGAGAGAGAGAGAGAGCGCCACGACTTGGCAAGATTGCGATTTGCATAATACTATTCCGGTGCTCTTGCTGTCCTTTGCCATCCTATCGCAATGAAGGAATCAAGACGAACAAGGCAATTACAATGAAAGTCTATGGAGCGTGGCTCGCGCGTCGCCTACTGTTCCTCTTTCTCTCTCCTCTCCCTTTCTTTCTTTCTCAACTCTTGTTCTCTTGGCATGAAACCCGTTGCGGAGGAGCACAGTCCAGCGCGCGTACCCAGCGTGGGCGAAGGAGGAACCCCGCAGCGAAAGCGAAGGCCAGCCTTTATAAATATTCAGTCGAGTCATTAGGAGAGAGGCAAAGTGCAGAAGTCGCTTGGTCCACTACTCCTGCCTCGTGCCTTCCAACTTCTTCCGGCTCGCTTTTGTCCTATCTTGCACTGCATCCAACCTCCTCGAACTTCGTTTCTATCTGGACTCAACATATAATACTCCAAATGCAGGAGAAAAAGCTTTAAAGTGACTTTTTACGTATTGTATGACTTGTATTTGGTATAAATCTGCATTACGACTACATACTCTGTGTATAAATGAGCAAGAAGATTAATCGTAGCCAAAACTGAAGCTTTACCTTTACGCTCTGTTCGTCACATATCGATTTTCCTCTTTCTCCTATTTATCTGCAATATTGCGTCAAAGCTTATACAGGATGAACAGTTATTTGGGGCCTAATATTGATCGAATGATTTTCACGAGCACCCGTTGCTGCTTCTCTAAACTTGACGGCTGTCTATAGACTGTCGAACTAAAAGGAACTATTGCGAAATGGCGATGCAGGCAGAGAGCGAAAGCTGTAGATAATTATCGAGTGGTCACATACTTCTGTGTAGTAGACTTCGTATGTATATGTGTCTGTACGAGGAAGAGGGAGATAAGCAGACGTGTGTATTGATCGTATTTTTCATCGTTTTTTTCCCAGTCATTTTTTTCTGTTCGCTTTCCTGAAGCGACAATCACGAAGAGTGCTTATACGCAGTCTCGTCCTGATTATCAGCAGCTAATGTTATATCGTCAGTTTTTGGAGGCATTTTTTTATACAGCCTCTGCATCTATGAAAAACTAGAGGAACACTTTAGTTGGGTAAATAACACTATTATTGAATTAAACAAAAGTAGATCGCAAACGTTTAATACATTAGTCATGAACAATTTTATTATTGGGTGAATTGTAAATAATTTTTATTTGACAGGGGTATAAATATTATTCGCTTATAAATAATTTTTATTTGACAGGGGTATAAATATTATTCGCTTATAAATAGCAATTTTATCACATTCGAATGATTGTATAGCTGTAGAATGTCTATTTTAGCAGCTTCAACATTCTTATAATGTTAAAATATAGCAACTAGAAAAATGGTAAATTTACCAACAATATTATATCCATAAATGTAGTAATAAATAAAATCGCAGAATCCATCGCTATCCACGCAGCACCAGAGCGATGTACGAACCTTGGTTGTGTTTGTGTACCTTCGGATACTTATATTATATGAATAGGTTACGCAAGCGTGAAGATCGAGCTCCTTGACGACGGTATCCGCCAGTTTGGCGCGTTTCCGGGAGATTACCGTACGAGGAGACTCGAAATGAACGATTCTGATGACGTCTACGTCGTCGAGCCCTCGAAGAGTCTACACTCGCACCATCAGTCGGAGAGCACCAAGGAGGAAACCGAGTGGAAGCAGAGTTGAGACGCAAGCGAAAGAAGTAGACCCTTGCGTGTACGCCTTCTTCTTCCCTCGAACCCGTAAGAGGGAGAAAAGAAAAAGGAGAGTAACAAAACGAGAAGCACGGGAAAAATGCGTTATCATGGACTTGGCGACAAAACGGCCAGAAACGAATTAAGAAGAATACACTTTCAAGCTGCCTCGGTGTTTGGCTAAAAAAACGAAATTGCGTCACTGTTTGTCGCGCACGCACGAGAGAGAGAGAGAGAGAGAGAGAGAGAGAGAGAGAGAGAGCATTCATAACCGAGTGTAGGATGGTGGCACAGCTGGAGATACAGAGAGCAAGCTACACAGAACAGCGAAGAGCGCTAGCTCCTGGAGTGTATTATAAGATGCCGGCTGCACCGCCGTTCTCGCGCCGGCAATACCAGAAACTGTCGAGTTAAGTAACTGCCGGTACTTACGGTAAGTTTCGCGCGTTCCAGCGCAATGAGACTGCCTACATAAATACGGCCGATACTGCGCGAGGCGTACGTGCCAGTTCATTCTCTCTGTCTCTCTCTCTCTCTCTCTCTCTCACACACACACACATATCCAGCCTTTCTTGCCTGTCTGGAAGAAAGGAAGATAGCGAAAGATAAAGAGGAGCTAAAGTGTAAATAAGAATGGGATGGGTGGAGCTGAGGATATAGGATGGGGGTGAGCGTGACGGGGACAATATGAGCACGGTATACAGCTGGGTAGCAAAAGTGAGCTTGGGACAAGAATGCATTAATTTTGTTGAAATCCAATATTGTAGCTATTATTTTTCAAAAAATATAGTTTTTAATCAAATAAACCAATTTAAAAAGATAAAAGATTATTAAAAGTAACCATCAATTTATTACATTTTTACCATTATAAGCGCAAATTTTGCACTACAATAAAATATTTTCATTAAAAAAGTACGCAGCGTAAAAGATACGAAGATACAAAGTGTTAGAGAAACTATCGAAAACACTGGGAGTAGTGGGCGAGAGCAAGAAAGAAACAGAGATCTCCTGGACGTGCATGTGTGCGGTAAATTCTCGAGCGAGTCTTGAATGTACGATACTTACCGCCGCTACCTTTCCACCACAAGCGTCAGACTCTTTCCTCCGGACCTCGCTCCGCTTTTTAGGAGAGAATAGTCGAAAGAGAGGGAAGGAGATGGAAAGAGTGGGCGAGAGCAAGGTTGCACTGGATGTAGGGGCTAAGGTGAAGCGCTCGGTAGAAAGGAAGTTGGCGGAAAACGAGAGGAACGTGCTCGTGGCGCCTAATGAGGATTTGCTATTCATTACGCTCGTTAGAACTTATCGGTTATGATGATGGAATTTATTAACGACTCTCCTTGTGTACCAAGCGGCCATTGCTTCTAGACTTATTGAAGATTGTTTAGGGTATTTTTATCGCCTTTTCTTTCGTCTTTTTATCGTCAGTTTAGAAAATCCATGAACAGTAGAGTATTTAATAATCGAGCGGCAAACAGTTGTAATAGAACATAAAATAAATTTGGTTCAGGGCAAAATGAATGAGGAATATAATTTTCAAACTAATCACAACTTCAGAGTACGAACTTGACCTAACCTTTGTGAATTTAACTCAAATCATATTGTCTAGTCCTATCGTCAAGTTGAAATTCATTCAAGAATATTTGGTTCTTCCACAAAGACTATTACAATTATACAACAATTTGAGGTTCATTTAAGGTAATTTTAATCAAAAGAAGCTACAAAGGCTGCTTCATACCTGTAGGATTCAACTTCAATTGTATAAACTACCTGTTCAACTATAGAAGCGCTTTCTAAGAAGGTTACCTCTAGGAGCTTGCTCGCTAATTGCGATTACTTTAGTAACGTTAACATTTAATTGTTTCATTACAACAATTGTAATTAGAGCTTACAAACTACTGTTTCCATATTCAGTTGAATTCCCAAAATTCTTGCTTTCAGTTATTATAAGATTTAGTGAATACAATTGCTATTACAAGTGAAAATTAAATAACAACAGAAGACGGAAAAAGAAGTAAAACAATTAATTATAAAAAATCACTCCAAAATTACATCTTCATTTGTGGTCAAAAATAGAACTCAAGTCTCAAAGCCCTTCTCCAGCGATCCGTACTCAAATCTTTCCCATAATCCGCAGACGAAAATGCAGCCCCAGCATCCTTCACGTCCAACACTCATAAGAAACAGCTTCGTCGTAGGTAGCGTTCACGTCAAAGAGGATATACGCATACACGCGCAGACCTTACCCTACCCTTTGTCGTCTTGATCGTCCTTGGAATCGATTACACGTCCGAGCTGCTACTAAATCGATGAAGAGGACCAAAGTGGCGTCGACTAGGAGGCTCCTGCTGCTGCTGGAGGTACTTTCACGCATTCTCACGTGTGAGCACTCGTTGGCGAGCTTAAAGCTGCCTATACAGGGCCGAGGTGATGGAAGGAAGAGAGGAAGCACGACGCGGGGCTACGACAAACAAATACACGCGTCATGCCGGCCTGACACTCGTGTCCCTTCATCTTGCTCTCTCTCTCTTTCCCTTTAGCAAAAGTTTGAGTGTGTGTGTGAGAGAGAGAGAGAGAGAGAGAGAGAGAGAGAGGCGCAGACGACGAAGCTGTTGATGACAAGGGCGGGTGGGAAGAAGCGGGAGGAGACAGCAGAATGAAAAGTAGAGGATCGCAGGAGCCGTCGTGCTCAAGTAGGCAAGGGACGACGAGTCAGCTTTGCTGCATGCGCTGCTGCTGCTGCCGCTGCTACTGCCACCCCCGTTCGCTGTGTGACTCCTTCTCTCTCGTACGCTCCTTTCTTTCTATCCTCGGTCTCTCTCCACTCAGCCTTTTATAGATTATTCACGTACAATGCCCGGGTGACAAGTGGAGCGACACACGTACGAGCACGGGGGAAAGAAGTGAGAGAGACAGAGGCGGAGAGGACGCAAATGCAAGAAGACGCAGAGATGGAAGGAGACGAAGTTGAAGAAGAGAGTGCGAGTTGCGCCTGCTGCTACTGCAAAGAGCACGCTTTGCCGGCGCCTCCTCTAGCTTATAATGCACTGAATGTCGATGCTACGAAAATCGGAATTGGGATGAGGAGGGGTGGACAAGTTGTATCGTCTTTTGAATCCTTTAAACTTCAACCTCGATGTCTAAAGTACTTGAATGAATTTTCCTCCCCTTATTTCTTAAAGCTATTTAGTGAGCTTAAAAAATAACCTTATATTATTAGTCTTATAATATTTAAAAAAAATAAAAATTGATTATTTGGGTGGTTTAAAATTTAAACAGATGATTTGCGAATAGTCAGCGTGAATCAGTATCAATATTATAATATGCGAACATTGAATTTCTAATTGGAGTTAATGACAACCGGGTCGGCAAAACGGCGAATGCTGATCAAATTAATGTAAACGCATAGGTGACGGGAGAGTAAACGAATGAGGGGAATGCCGCAGCGAGACGAGCGGTCCCCAAATATTCATATAATAATAAAGTCGTAACGAGAGGCAATTAAGCGAGCTGCGCAGGAGTGCATACCTCACACACACACATACGCACGCAAGCAGGAAAAAAACGTATATCTCTAAATGTGTATATTTCGTAGTTAATGTCATGCTGGTGTTTGGTGTCGTGTTTTGTTTGATGTTTTTTAATGTTGATTGGACGACTGCCGATTCAGTGGGACGTTCCGTTCGTTTGTCGGGCGTTGTGCACACCGCGTACACAATCGCGTTCGGTTTTCGATCTTTTCGATTTTTTCCCCTATTTTCTTTTTCTCTCTCTCTCTCTCTACTATTTTTATTTTTGACTAAAAAATTGTTGTCGTGGCTACGCGCGCGCCGCTCGCGTGTCCGATAACGCAGAATTACGCTGGTCATGAATTTCGCGCCTTTCTCCTCACCCGTGTGTGCAGTGTATATATGCGTCTGTATGCCACGCGCTACGCGTGTACGCACATGACGTTCGTTTTTCATGGAATTCATGTAAATTTTCGTGGCGTACGAGCAACGCGAAGCCTTTGTCGAACCTAAAATTGATGCAATTTTGAAAGCGCGATAAAAAAAGTTTTTTTTTTCAACCTCCTCTTCCTCCTACCCTCGGCCGTTACGTTCGAATTTCGAGAGCCACTGACAAAAGTAGAATAGAAACGCACTGCGAAGCTCGGCCGTTGTCCAAAGAACCGCCCTTACCCTGTTACCACAATTAGATGATGCGTGTGTATACTCGTGAATGTTGTAGCTGAATTGATAATTGACCGAGGCTATATGTTTCATAGAGCATTACAATTCTCTTCATCCTCGTTTTTTTTCCATTATAACGACATCATTAGTTCGATTGTTCATTTCAATACTATGTAATTAAATGAGATAATCAATTTAATGTAATAATATCATAGAGGAATATAATGCTGTCGTGGAATCTGACCGTTATTCAGCCTTAAAATACATTTCCTAATTGAAATAGATTGGACTAATCGAAGTGATATAGTATTTGAAATTGGTACAGTCAATATATAGAACTTCCTTTGATTTTATATTACATCTTCATTGATTTTGTAAAACAATCAAAGAACCAAGTTGGATAAAGAAGCATTGTATTTGTGTACATCACTTCAGCTAGCAAAGTAATTGACATCTCCTCGAAACAGCGAGGTAAAAAGTAACTAACTCCATCGTGAATGTTAAAGCGATCCTCAAATTAGCTCGAGCGATTCAAAACTTTACGCTACACTTGGCAGCACGTGCGCGCGGGGCATAAAAGCTTTATTAAAAAGTTTCGCGCCGCGAGTTTGCGAGCAACTCGGGAGAATTTCACGATCAAGTAGTTGGTGGGTGGTAGCCGGGACCTGCCTCGCCACACGAACTGTAATGTAATGCTCTATGGAACGAGAATTGACTAGCCGTTCGTTAAACGTACTAGGTGTGCGAACGTGAATGCACGTTCAAAGGTGTGTACGTCTGTGCAAAGAGAGCAAGAGAGAACGTGTGTATATGTGTGTGTGTGTGTGTGAGAGAGTGAGAGAGAGAGAAACAGGTGGTGCAGGGGGTGGTGCATTCAATAGCGATAAAGTGTAAAAGTGAACATAGCCTCTGTGTGTTAATTTCAGCAGCGGTGAGCCCGCCTCATCGTATGTGGTGGACAGTACTGGCTGCATGTTCACGCCAAGGTATGTTCAATGCCGTTAAACAATACAATAAACGTCTCTCTCATCATTGTAAAGCTGCCTGTGTGTTTCCTATATGTATATATGTACTCCGATACATATATATGAATATGTATTTATTGATATTGTACAGTTTTTGGAAATTTTCATGTTCTCTGGAAATTAAGCCTTTAGCCGCGTAAACGTTACGGTATACACCACGGCACATTTGGCTGCATTTAATTGAACACTTCTTGTTTGGGTGTATACATGCTAAATGTTTCGTTCAAATTAACTGGTTTTGCAAAAACGCTGTTTCAATTTTTGAGAAAAAAAAACTGTCCTCGACTAATTATAAATTTGAAAAGGAATTAAAATGATATGTCGAACTTGTAGTTTATTATTAAATTTTCAACTATAAGTTATATTAAATTCGCAGAATATAATGCAATATTGTATTTACTTACAAAATTGACAGTCGCTAGATCCGTAAACATGAAACTATTTTGCAGTTTCGTTTATTTTAATAAATTCTCTTTCATTTGACGTCATAAATAAAGTTCGAAATTCCATCAGGTTAATATAACATTTCAAATTAATACATTTTCAGATTATCTTTATTAAACAATAGCTTCTCTTTAATATTTACGAATTTTCTATTTTACAAAAAAAAATCAATATTTTACATTCTGTGCTCTTCTCTTTTGTTGCTCCTAAAACGTATGATGATGCGTCATCACGCCAAGCACTATTTTCACGTTTTCACAGACGTCGCTTTATATACGGAAGCGCATTTTCCGTAAAATGGTAAGCGCGAGTTTGGCTTTGTCACTCAGTGGGTAAAATTATTTTGGAACTTTTCATTAGCGATATTAAAGTTGGGGGCCCCCATTACATGCGCATGCATTACAAATCCGTAGCTAGATATTATACATTTTCGACAATTCGGTTATTGACTAAAATCCTATATAAAGTTTCAAAGAGGTGCATCGTAATAAACTGCAGGCCACTAGTTATTTATATACAATTTAATAATGCATCCATTTTAAAAGTATTCTAATTTGCATATAATATCAAATGCAATATAAATTGAACAAAAGCAATTAGCGGATGCGGCATGCCCCGTTGCACGCGTGTGCATCAATTACAAGCGCTTTGTTAGTGTAACTATTATACTCGTGCAATTTTCCATAAAGAGCTAAACTATTACTAAAATTCATGGAAGCTTTCGCGTTTAACTAATCTAGTTATAAAATTAGATTTACTCGGGTTGCCTCCCCGTGCGATATTGTATTAATTAATAGCTGGGTGAAAACGCATGGCTGAACGTAATCGTTATAGGATACAGCTTACTTTTTTTCTTTAGCCAAGTTCAAATAACTTTTACCAACGTTTTTTTTAAGCTGCAGGTTAACGTATTTGTAGAAGCTATAGTTTTTTTAGCAAAATGCTTTCATTACTGTTTTTCGAGTTATGCAGCAAACAATTTTTATTAAATTCTATATACATGCCAAGGCATTAATTAACAATACCCTTCTAAATTATAAAAGGAAATGAACAGAACAGCGTATTTCAACGGATGATAATTTAAAATATTACAAGACAATTCCGTAGAACCAGCGATGAAATCTCGGTAAAAAATACTCTAGCAGCAAATAGAAATCTACAATTTTCACGAGAATAGCTTCGGCATCGAGCGCAATCATACACAAACAGAAGTCGGCAAATGTTTAATGTACGCGCCGAAGCGAAGCGAACGCATAAAAACGCCAATTTGACCTGACTCTGCACTGCGCCAGTATAATAAAATTGTTTCATCTTATACCTACGGCTCTTTCCTTCCCTCTCTATACACCTTATTCATTTTTCGTAAAGAAAGAGAAAAAAAAGCTCAATTTATGCGTTTCCGCGGCGCGAGTTCAAGGTTTGCTGCTATAGTGAAAAAAGGCGCATATTTATGGCTGAATCTTTGGATCCGCGCTTTTGGCGCGCCGCTCCCTTCCTGCTGCCTCGTGAAAGAATGAAAAGGGAACGCGAATGAAAGAAAGCGAGAATAGGGAACTAGCGGAGTCGAATATTGTGCGCGGGGGTCGATGGGAAGCGAGGAAATGCAGTTTTGTGTAAGTTGGTACATGGGATCGGGGCGATTGGAATTCGGAATCGAAAGAGCGAAAAAATTGTTGGCCGTTTCTACGAGAGAGATTTAGCTCGTGTGCGTACGTACTCAAATGTAAATTAGACGAGTTTCGCAGAGATAAATCAGACAGAATGTCTTGGTTCAGAGACAAATAAATGTATATATTACATGTTTATAGTGGTGTAACCATTAGGTATTTTAAGTAGAACAAGTCAAATGTCATCTGCGTGCATGAGACTGCGGGTTGAGTTTTTAGATACATGATAAGTAATTTCAAGGAGTTCTCTATCTCTATATGTGAATAATTCATCAGCAATTAATAAAATTTTGTACACACTAAGTGGATATTGCTCAAAAGTTCACATTAAAATTTCATGAAGCTACATGGCATAAGAGAAATGTTATTGAATAATCGCTTTTGAGAAATTTAACACCGCGCCTTATGGGTAATTCCACATTTCATATCTTTGCCAACATCATACACAGTAATGATTAACCAAATATGTCTGAAATTTTTTAACTTAAAGCTGAATTCCATGCAAGCATACGTAGCTTTTAAAAGTTCATTAATGGCTTATCAGACTGACAATAAATTCATTAATTGAAGCGAAATACTTTATTCTCGAGTCGGTCTCCATAACTGGCAAGATCTGGCAACAGCGCATACGTATAAGGTTACGGTCGTCATGGCGCGGGATTCAAAATAATGAGCTAACCTACTTTCACGAGGTTCGACGTTACCAAGCCTACTTTTCAACTCAAGCACGGGTCAAACGTAAACTAAGTGTCCCGGTTTTGACTAATGTTGTCAATGGCTAGTAAACTCCGGTAATCTTACGGAGAAATTAATTCGTCGAATTTGTAAAATTTACTACTCAATCATGCTAGAATAACATGAATTTAGTATGGATAGGTCTTAAATGTACAATTTTATGAGTTTTCATTCAATGTTTAACTATGAGCACGAGAAAATAGCAATAAACAACATTTCACGCCAGTATACCTTGCTTAACTCAGGCGACATAAAACTTTTGTAGAAAACATCAAGCCTCGTTATGCTGGATGGAAAGGTCATATTAATTCTCGCTTTAAAAACGCGCTGTGTACCCCCGTGCAATTAAGTTACTTCCACGCGCACACTCGGTCCCAAGTATGCTTTTCTCTCAAACGGATTCATGCGAGAAATAACAGAACAAACGGACGAACCGACGCACACGCGACGAAAAAAGAAAGAAAGAAAAGAAAGAAAAAACGGAAGCCACGCGAGGGAAGAGAAGGGAAGGTACAGAGGAGGGAAAGGGTCGCGCGCTCGACCGCAGGGTTTGTTTCCGAGAGGCGTGCGGAGGGTGGATATTGCCGGCTCCTGTCCCTGGAGCATGTGTGGCCCATAAATAGCATGTAAATATTTTCAATAACTGGCGCGAGCCACCGTCGCCACATGAAAAATGCAAACCGCTTTGCGTCCGGTGCTTGTCTGGGGAGCGCGGCGGCGGCGGTAACAGCGGCAGTAGCGGTAGTGACGAGCATTTCGCGCCGAGAGACTGATCGCACGGGGCTTCCGGCCAAAACTGTCTCTTAATATATCTGTATAGCCGACCCTTGGATTTATAGCGCCTCGTCGCGTGAGCCCGGAGACTCGGCCGATATTTGTTTTGCTTAAAGGGTTGGCAGAGCACCGATGTAGCCGTCCAGTAGTCATAAAAATAAAAGCGCGGATATGTAAGTCCCGGGTTTTGCTTTTCCGTCGGCGTGTGTATAATACCTTCGGCTTTGTTGCGGTTTAGGATATGCATAATGTTTTCTAGTTTTCGGTTTAGATTGGAATGAGCAAAATAAGTTTTGATGCGGTGTGCTTTCGGTAATGATACTGCTGATATGATTTGCTGAGAGAGATGTATTGGAAACAGACAAGTATAATACAGATTTTTAAAGGCGGTATAGTTTATTAGCTGCTTTTTTTGATGAAACCAAAAGCTCCAATTAATTTAGATGCTATTATGCATTAATACATGCTTCTGTTATAATTATTTAAGCAAATTTTTGTAGTAGTTAAGTACAAATGGAAATTTTAAAAGAAAAAATCTTTACTTTAGGCTGGAATGTCATTAGTAAGTAAAATGCTATACTAGTAGGGTGGTATGATACACTCTAGTAGTAACGTTTAGTAACATGTTTAATAGTATATTTCTTTCTCGCTCATGTATCGAACCGTATTTTATGACACAACGTATGAGAAGCTTAATTGAGCGCATGGATCTTTTTCCCGCGTGCGATAAATCAAGCATTTTGCACGGAGTATCATCAAATTATTTAAAAGCGCACTTTTCGCATTTTGAATCTTCAATTTTTTCGATTTCGATTAATAACAGAAGTCAAATGTTTAGTTGCCGAGATTTCCAAAATTAAGCAATGTATTTTTCTAACAGTGAATTAATTTTATCGCCAAAGTAATCTCGAGCGCATTTGTAATGCTTCCGCGCACTCGAGCTACAAAACTTAAGTGAGACATAAAGACGTTACGCCGCGACATTTATGTGGACGACGCACCGAAGTAGCCAGATTAGCTCCCAAGGAAAACGGAGACAGTTGCAGGGAGATTTCAAGTGCGCGAGCTGTGAGCGTCGCGTTTTAGCGCCGAATTTCTCGCTGGGACGCGCGTGTGTGTGAGTGTGCGAGATGGAGAACGAGCTTACTTAAGAGGCTAACTGAGTGCCGTGAAACAGCTCAAGTTCGGTATTATGATTTTTGGCTTCCACGGCTCATTGCCGGTTAATGCAATGCTTATTCGTATGCATGGCTTTTACTGCAGTTTGTCTTTGATTGTGCTGGTCGTTGTTTTTGTTCTTGCCGCGAGCGCTGGTAAAGATAAGATAAATGTGCATTACGTTGCTTGTTGAAAGTATCAGTATTCTTTTCCTTATATTTTTCTCTTTTTCTCACATGCTCTTGATGATCATTGGAAATAAGTTTATTGTATCATTCAATATCGACAATGAGCTAAAAATAGTTATTATTGTTATAATATAGAGGATGAATAAAGAGCTGAAGCAATAGAATAATCTCATTTTTTTAGATCCTTCATTGAACATAATAGACTTGTTACATAAGATTATTAATTTCATACATGCATCATTTTTATTAATCGATGAGAATGTGGTTAAACATTTATTTCACATCTATTAAACATCTTTTTAGTGAAAGAAATCATGATCAATACTAAAATCTTTGACAACATTTTTTTTTTTAAATAATAGACGCACATATTGAATTTATAATTTAAGTACTTTCTTTAACATTTATTGGACATTTTATATTAGATAATGGAAACTGTATATTAAAATTTTTAATTGGGGTACTCATAAAGATGGTTCTATTAAAATTTATGTAGGCATTATGAAACATGAAATTTTATCGCTCATAAATATTTCAAAGCATTATTAATGCAGTTAATAGAATAAAAAATAAGCTCAAAAAATAATATAGAATAGAGAAAAAAGCACCTCAAAAAAGATGCTCAATTTTTTTTACTTTAGCAATAATTTGATTTTGTGTTGTACAGCATAAGCTAATAAGAATTTTTCTTTCTGTTACAGGGGCTTTGGATTCATCACATTTGCAGATCCATCGAGCGTAGACAAAGTGCTGACTCAAGGTACTCACGAACTCGACGGCAAAAAAGTAAGTTTCATCTCCCTTTATAATCTAGATATATTATTGTCCTTATTTACATGTTGTAGTTCTGAAATCAGATTTTACTTAAAATCATAGAATCAAATCAATCGGTTCGCAAAAAATGCAATTAATGAGACATCCAATTCAATTGCAAGTCGGTTTAGTAACTGATTAACTCATAATCATTGTTATTTTTTATTTTGAGAATAAAATACCACGACATGCCGTACCTGTCAATCTTGCAGTTTCCAACCGATAATCGAATCGTATATAGGTACTGGTATCCCAACTTTCATAATTCCAGTCCCTCCAACCTCTCTGCAATAAAATAAATAATTTCAAAGGGCACACTGTTGATCCAGTACTAATGACCGTTCCAAATGTAATAAGCAGCGTAAAGTGATCTGTCGACAGTCTGACAATATAAATGCACACGACATCGCCACGTATAAAGACAGAGATATTATCTCGACCTCTCTGCCGGGAAGAAAAGAGATATAGAGGTGTGTGTGTGTATCCTCTGGACGCGAGAAGATAGCGGGCGACACAAATGGATACGAGCATTAGCTGTCTGGGGTGCCATAAGTGCAGGAGCTCTGTATATACGCGGCAGCCATCGGCGCACAGGGCGAAATATCGCGGACACGCGGGGGCATCCGGCGGCATAAATTTCGCGCAGTAATTCGCCCGCCTAATGTAAATTGCGGACTGAGTACTACCCCCAGTGTGTGTAACGTTGGCTTATGCGCATCTGTATACGTGTGAGTGCGGCTACGCGGTCGCTGCAAATGCGTCCGACACACACTCTCTCTCTCTCTCTGCATCTTTTGTCTCTCCATACGCATTTGTGCAGATTAGCCCCGAGTACCTTTCAAAATAAATACGGAAAATTGGCGCTCTTTAGGATATTCGGACAATTTGAACAATTAATAGTATGCGAGAGAAGGCAGCTTAAACGGGAATTAAACTCGGTGATTAGTTTATTAGTTAGATCCTTTAACGGAATCTTAAGTTAGAATGGCTTGATTTCGTGGTTATATTGAGTTGAACGTAACGGGAATTTAAATTTTATTCATATAATAAACTAGTTTAATCATAGTTATGTGAAGTATTGTGATCATAACGAAAATATCGAAAAGATCATGTGTAAGACCGTTTTCATCTCTTTTCAAAATGTGGATATATAAAAAAATATAAATTGTCTTCCTATCTCGACTGCTTGACAACTCCGTCGAAACTGCAGCCTGCGTCAAAAGGCGAACTGCATAATTTTCTCGAGGCAACATAGTTTACCGCCAAATTCCACGAAACTCCTGAGGTCGTCCTTCATCGACCCTCTCATTCTGTCTCTCTCTATCTCTCTCGGTGACCACATCAGCGTAGCGAAAAACCGATTTCATGCGTCAGCACGTGCGACGCGCGCACTCGGGATCTTGGCCCATTACCTAGTCTAATTCCACGTTGAAGATTCTCGTGGAAGCGAGAGGCGATGGAGATTGTGGGCGTCGGAGGGTAGAGACGAGAAGGGGGACGACCGAAAATGAACCAAAGAACCTCCCGCACAGCGTATGGTGCACGAGAAATCGATATTCGCAGATGCAAAATCGCTCGCCTCGGCTTTGAACCATAGCCCGTCATATATATGCGTATACGTATATATATGCACTACATTCATCCAATCAAAATAGCCGAGTCTTCGTCGCCCCGTCACTTCCGGAATAAAGCAAATGAGGGTCGTATTTCCGTGCCTTAGCTGCACGCCACTCCGTCAAAGGACGTCGTTTCTTTATCCCACCGAAACGACAAGCGGATTAAGTTGTTCGAGGCCCAGTTGCGAGTTCGAGGCCGTTTGGTTTATCGAATCTTTTGAATCTAGTTGCGAAGAGGTTTGGTATCTTGTAAGGAAGGCAGTAAACAAATTTTTGACAGATGTTTATCCTGTTATATATTTAATGAATAGCTAATCCCTTAAGACAGCAGTACGAAGCGTCGAGATTATTCGGAAATGAAACTTGGAGCAAAAAGGAGCGGCGAAAGTAACGTATCAAGAAGCAGGACGAGAAAAATGAAAACTGCACTCTTCTCTTGATACAAAACTCCCGTGCTCGGCCCAACTACTCTCCTTGCATATAATCTCGGCGAGTTACAATACATGTCATGAGAAGAAGCAATCCAAATCCCGCATAAGCGCTATCGTTTACGTATATATATTCAGTTCTCGCTCTCGCCCTGAAAAGTAAGTCGTCCACTTTCCGAGGATGACGAAAAATAAGCACAGTCCCGCTCATCCGTGGAATAATTTATTTGGCATGAAAGAGAGAGAGAGAGAGAGAGAGAGAGAGAGAGAGGAGAAGGATGGCAGCATCTAGAAACCACTGAGTACCGCAAAAATTGTCTTCAATCCCTTACAAAAGTCAGCATTTCCCTTTACCCCCACTCTTTCGATCCCTCCTGCCCATCTCTCTCTCTCTCTCTCTCTCTCTCTCTCTCTCTCTCCCCCTCTCTCTCTCTATCTCTCTTTCGTTCATCTCTCTCCCGAGCGAGTCAACAATACGGAGAAGCGTCCATTGTCGAATGCTTTTAAATTTGAAATACAAACCGTCTGCCTCATTCCGCATTTTCCCCGGCCTTCTACTATTGCAGCTCATCTCTCTCTCTCTCTCTCTCTCTTTTAGTCTCTCTAACCCCCTCTGTCCCTTCGCTATACTAACCCAGCGCGTCCACTCCGCTGTATACTCTCTTCGTTACTACTTCCTCGGCTCGACTTTTTCCCTTTGCTCATGTCCATTCACTCTCTCCTTTATTCTTTCCCTCTCGCTCTCGTTTTGTGCCTCCCTTCCGCCTGCTTCTTTTTTTTCTTCCTCGTACTTCGCATTCTAGTCCCTATATAATAGCTCATCCTTCTGCGTTTCTTCTGTTATACTTTTTTGCACTATTCTTCCACCCCCGCGCTTTTGAGCACACGCGCGTTTGCGTGTTTAAACGCCGCGTCGCCGGTTTTTTCTCCTCGCGCTCTACCTCGTGTATATACGTATATAACACCCGCACTCAAAGAAATATCATTTTTGTTCTCTTATACTATAGCGAAATCTTGCGCAGGAGACATTACAGGGACGCTTTCACGTCGAGCGCAAGTTTATGGTCACCCGGGCTTGTTGACGCCTTTAGATGCGACTCGCGCCTGAAAAAATACACCTTGATCGTAAAAGCTGCTAAAATCAAACTATAAAACGATAAGCCAGGAATTTAATTCAAATTGTCTTCGCAGTAGTTGACTTCTAATGTACTCTTTTTTCTGCCTCTTATTCTTAAATCAGCAGTACAGTTTATTTTTCGTATTTTGTCAAAAACTATTTTAATCTTAATTGCTGTTACTTTGGAAAAAATAATTCGTGCTTAGGGTCAAGAGTATAATTTCCTTTCCGAACCGACCGAACGTTTATAGGCATCGGACCCTATATATATTGACGTGATCTCTCAATAAATTAAAATACGCTAATAGCTACGTTTTCTGAATTCGGATAAAACCGAATTCCGATTTAGCCCTCGATAATTACAAAAAGCATTTTATTTTAGAAGCACGGTTCGACCTCGACGCACCAGAAATCAAAAGGCATATCATGCACGCGCATTAGCCGTATAGTGAGAGAGTGAGAGAAAATATTCTGGAGGGGGTGAGCCAGAAAAAAAAGAGCTGAGTCAAATTTTCGTCATCGACGATCCTAAAACGTGTCGTTCGACTCGCGCAATCACATCCACCGGGGGGATACGCGTAAGGGCGATAGGTCATTCGGCGTGTCATAATCGACCGGAAAAAAGCAACCTTTACTCGTCCCCCTCACACGCACACATAGATGTACCGTGCCCGTATACATGGAAAAGAAAGTCAAACACACCCTTTGGACGCGAGGCAGCTCGAGCTCTAATGCCTAGCCTCGCCTTCTGATTTCCGGTTATCGCAGCGGGGCCAAGGGGGGGATTGCCGACACACGATCCTCTTAATGGCGCATAAAATCAACAGACACCGACTTGTACAGTGTCGTCGACGACGTCCACCTCAAGCTCTTCCTCTTCCTCCTCCTCCTCCTCATCTCCCTCCTTCCCCTCCTCTTTGTACTTTGGCCGTCGTATCGCTCTCGCTGTATAGGAGTGCGTAAAACTTGCGGGAAGCCAAAGCGGCCGTCTTAGGCGAGCGTAATTCGCGTCGTTAAAATAAAATGTCCGTTTTAACGCATTATGCCTTTCTTTTAGTCCGATTGAAGACTACCGACCAATTTGTTTAATGGACGCGCGGATTTTCTCGTCCCTTACGTCCTTATACGTTGCTTCCGTATAAATTAGTTGGATGAATTTCGGACAACGGGATCATCGTCAAGCAATAACCATGATATATTACTTACAAAGCAAGTCTACACCCTCTGACTCGTGGATTTGGCTAGAAATTTCTAAAAATATTGTTTCTGCGAAAACATGAGATATGTGTTTCGGCGTTGGTGCCAATGATACATACAGGACCCGAGATAAGACCCATTTAATCAAAATACATAACGAATCATGGTAGACTTTCAACATTTGTAGCTGGGCTATTTCCAAATCGTAGTGAATGTCAAAAAATACAAATTAAAAGAAGAAATATTAGGTTCTCATTTGCACCTTAAAACAATTTTTAAAGCAATTGTGATTTAATAGTTATGAGCGATAGAAAATGAAGTTAATTTTGGACGCGCTAGCACTAAAAGAAACGTTAAATCAGTTCAAACCTTAGCTTTATTTTTAATAGCTCATAACATTTGAATGAAAAATGCTAATAATTTACTATGAAATGCAAATGAAAGCCTATTATCTCTACAGATGCTTAATACATTGCAGCATTGATTAGCTGAAACGGCAATTTTGATTAAACGGGGGCCATCGTATTAGCATTTTCGCCATAACACGTGTTTCATAATACTTTCGGCCAACGAATGACTGTAAAGTTTTAGTTAAATAAATGGCCCAGAGAGTGTGGACTCTCCATAATTTTTAGACTATAAGTAGCAACTTCTAACTGTACTATTTAAACTTGAATTTCAATGCATCCCTGTTTCTCCGAACCTTGCGACACATCTTGAAAAAGTCCTGAAAATGCGCCCATCAACTCAAGTATTATCAGTAGCTAAAAGTACGAAAGCGCAAGTGTCGCGAGATGTAGACAGAGTGCAAGAAGGCACTGCTTGGGTGTAAAATCCTAAGCCCCGCATCTTGAAGCCACTAATGAGGCAGACGCGCTGAAGACGTCCTTCGCTTCACTCGGGCGTGTTGCACACACATACGTCAGTCTCCCTATCCTCTAGTGTAGAGCAAGAGAGAGAGAGAGAGAGAGAGAGAGGGAGAGAGAGAGAGAGAGAGAGAGAGAGAGAGAGAGAGAGTACATGCACAAAGGAAGAGTGACGCCTCGCGGTACAACGCATGGCGCGAAGGCTGCTGCTGCTGCTATTGCACGTTGAAAGGACTGCTACTGCTGCGCGATGTTTCACGTGCGGTGAGTTAGAGCCGACCACGACGACTATGCCAGTCGTCCCCTCTATATATATATGCACACATGCATCTGCACGTGTACGCGTATGTGTGGGAGGAGAGAGGCACACGACGACACGATGGACCTTATTACGCCAGCGGTGTAAAACGCTGCCACGTACCAGGCGCGTACGGATAGTATATAGCGCGTGCAGGGCGAACACGCGGCGTGCGTGAAATATAAATAATTAGCATGATGTATGTATACAAGAGGAGTATGGGGGGCTGAGAGTGAGAGAGAGAGAGAGAGAGAGAGAGAGAGAGAGAGAGAGAGAGAGAGAGAGAGAGAGAGAGAGAGAGAGAGAGAGCGAGTGAGGGAGCCGGGGTGGGAGGGGAGGCAGGCTCGACTAGTGAGTATATCGACGTGAGCACAGTACGCCTGCGCAGTTTGCCGGCATTATTGGGAGTAAGAGAGGAACGATGGTGGACGACATTTTACCCGCTAAATTAGCTCTCTCGACTGCGATTTATCGCCGCCTCGCTTCGGTAAAATTACCGAGTAAATAGATAATTTCATGCCCGGTTGATACCGCGGGCTCTCTTACAATACCTATGGATATCGATGGAGGAAAAAGAGAAGTTCTTCTGAGACCCCGACTACCGTGGTATATTGCCAATTTAGTCTGCGGTGAGAATGTAAGTAGCGAGTCTGCGAGTTAAGTCTGCCCCTTTTTTTCACATTTTTCTTCAATAACGCCGTGTCAGTAATATACTGGTCGCAGGTTCATCGTTATCTTTACAAAAGAGATATGATACGGACAAAAAACCATTTGATATAATATATTACTTTGCTTTATCCGTAAATATTTGAGTGAATGATTATGTTCTTTTATCTGCCGGGTGTGAATTTAGAAAATATGATTATTGAGTAGAGTATTTGTACAAAGCATACAATTGCAAAATAATTTATCAATCGGAACATATAGTTCTAAAGAAGCATGTAAACAAGTATGCACAAACAAGTTTGCTACTAATATATAAAATATATAAAACCACTGCACCCATACCAAAATTTTAGCTGCTTAATTAAATTCGAGCAATATATTGTTTACTTCGAAAACTCGAATTGTGCTAAAATATCACGTTTCCGTTGTACAAACTTTTTTATAGTTATCGATGTTACTCGATTTTACGTGAAGGTATCGTGTGTCAAGCGAGCTAATTAATCTTCAGTGGAAATCGTCTGACTCCAATGATTTCGAACATTTTTTTCCTTATAAAAACGAAAGCCTCCTTCATTCTACAACCCTAACACGTCTATTTTCACACATAATACACACGGATCCTATTCATCCATCAAAGCGAAAATATCCGTGTTATACCGTCAATAATCTCCGTTCACAACTAAACATCCTAAACCAACATACACGCGCAGAAGCAACATTGACGGCTATCTAAACTCACGCACTCACCGTCATGCACCGTTAATCCGCAAAAATTCAATTTGAAATGCTGACACGATTTGAGAACGCGCCCATCATAAATCCACGGCAGCTCGTCTCTGGACTTTATTTTTCACCCTCCAAAAGCGCAGGCAGGCACCCCTAATCGAGAAAACACTAAATATTAATAAGTCTGCAGCGCGCTCGTTCATCTTCCTCTTCGAACGTCATCAGCTGCTTCTCACGCATCCGCGATCATCCTCGAGCTCCTAGCTAAAGTTGAATGCTCGCATCCACCCGAACGCTATCAAAGTCCACTTGCATCCAACATCGTAAAAAGAGAGCAAGATCAAATTGTGAGGATTCCAGACGCGCTACACACCGGATTCCTTGTGATCTCAGGGAACGCGGAAAACCTCGGCTAGCGCACGTGGTGGGCCGGCCGAGGTTGCGCCACCGCCGGAATTACGTCCTCCTTTTTATGAAGCTTTATACGCCGGCGAGCGGAGAGGGTAGCGCCGAGTTCGCTCTGAATTACGCATGATGCTCAGCACTACACCACCGAGTATCCCCCTAATGGCTCTCTCTCTCTCTCTCTCTCTCTCTACTTCTCCACTGAATGGGAGAAAGTGTGTGCGAGAGGGTACGTAAATGAAACGCTTTCATCGGACGTAATAATGTTGCTTGTAATTATCAATAAAGCACTCGACACCGGCGATAAGATGGATTTTGTTCTCCTGGCGCGAGCCGCGTTTTTCACTACTGATATGGGAGTTTTAATATTGATAAGATGAGCGTAGGGTAAATGGCTTTGAAATTGGATGATTCATCGTTTGATACCTTTTCTTGTGTAGTTTTCGTAACGATTTTTGAGACAAACGTTTTGTAGGGTGAAAGAGAGCTTTCAACGTTATTAATGGTTTTTAAGTGTGTCGGAAAGGGTTGCGTGTTACAATTTTTCGCCATAGATAATACATTCAGGACTTTTGGTTTCAATGGGTAAAGAGAGTTTTTCGAAGCTCTGGTTTCAATTTGTGGAAAAAGTAGACGCTAACATCCAAGTGTTTTACATTTTTCTGGCTTTTCTAACTGGTATATTCTATTTTTCTTATTATTCTAAAAAGGTTCTCTTACTTTTAATATTCTGTTTTTATTTTAAATGTTTACATGCTATAGTGTCATGAAAAATGAGAGTTTTTTAAACATTGACATTTTAAAAATAGAAGATAAAATTATTGATACTAAAGTATTATTTACACACTATTTATAGTACACTATGTATAGTTTTACATTTTTCTGGCTTTTCTAACTGGTATATTCTATTTTTCTTATTATTCTAAAAAGGTTCTCTTACTTTTAATATTCTGTTTTTATTTAAAATGTTTACATGCTATAGTGTCATGAAAAATGAGAGTTTTTTAAACGTTGGCATTTTAAAAATAGAAGATAAAATTATAGATACTAAAGTATTATTTACACACTATTTATAGTACAGTACGAAAAATGTGGATTATTTATCCAGAATTAACTTGTACGAAATTTGAAATGTCTCAGCCAATATTAAACATAAAGTTATTTTATAGAATTTAAATATATATTAATAAACGTTTAAACTTTCTGAAATTTGTCAAGAGTATTTAAAATAAGCTGTACCTATTCTATATGATTTGCATTAAAAAATTATAAATTAAAAAATAACGTCAGAGCAATCGGTTGAAAATTTAAAAAATAACTTCATAGATTAGCATCTCCACATACCTGCAGCCATAAAATCGAATTACTTTTTATTTCAATCTACTTTGATATCTTATGTTAAGTGCAAACATTAAACTATTCCTATTCAACTTGTTCATCAATTCAAATGATTCTAGTTATAAATGAATCTGTTCTTTCATATCATGTAGGTCAAATACCTTATGTACTGCAGTTCAGAGACGTATGACCCCCGGCATTCATTTAACGTGAATAAAATATGTAGGTCAAAAGATAACTTAAGTCTTTACTGAATTCATCTTATATTTTCTTCTTTGTAAATAATATAAAAAATTGTATTACACGCAGCAGCCGAAGGATCCCGTAATGACGATGAACGGTTTACAAGATTTTCAAAACAGTAAAGTTATTGAAAAAGCATTGAATACATTCATGGATTGTTGCAACGTGTCTAAACTAAATTTATAATTTTGTAAAGTAGTGCATTTACGACTCCAGAATTTATTAAGTATAAGAAAACGTATATAAAACAATTCTTTATCTCTTGGTGTATAATAAATCTGGTATAGAAAACGAAATGAATCCATATGAAATGAATTTCCCCTTATAGCCCTTTCAGTATATTAAAAAAGGGCAGCAAAAAGTATTCCAAAATGAAACCCGCTCACTCGTAAAATTGATTTTCAGCCCCGAATATATACTTTTTGTCAGATACATTAATTAATGGAATTGGGTTACTTTAAATGTAATTGAGAAAAAGTTCGTTAATGCGTCCTGCGGCTTTAGAGTAGGTATTTTCGAGAAATCACTACTTCCTACTTTAATAATTTTCAATTTATATGCTCATATTTTCCGCCGGCAAGCTGTGTACATTCATATATATATATATATATATACATGTATAGAGATGGGAGGGACTGAGCGAGAAAGAGTATGTGTGTGTGTGTGTGCGTGTGTGTGTGTGAGAGAGAGATAGAGAGAGAGAGAGAGAGAGAGAGAGAGAGAGAGAGAGGTAAAGCGAGACATAGAGCGAAATCTACCTCGCTGGCCGATTTTCCCCACCCGAGATAAACCCGAGCAGAGTCCGTTCCTCACTGTTTCTCTCTCTCTCTCTCTCTCTATCTTGCTCTCGGAATCCCGCTGGCTTTTTCCTCTCTCGCTCTCTTTCATCTAGCTCAATCTTTTCGTCTCTCGCGCACTTCAACATGGATCCACCTTCTTGGACGATCCATTTCCAGATTAAACACGCATAAAACGCCACTCTCAGCTGATGCGAGAACCTCTCTCCTCCCCCTCCCCCCTCTTTTACTCTACTGCTATATGTGTATACGTAACGCGTGCACTTGGAGCAAGCAATGTGCATGCGCACTGCTAAATTTTCCTTTTCCGACCGTTGCGGTGCGTGTTATAATGCATGTTATATACATGGAAGTGGAGGTGCGCGTTTTCTTCCCCTCTATTATCGACAACATTGCGACGTATCCCTGTGCTCTAAAACTTAATAAAGAGGATAGCAGGGAGATAAAACAATTCTGTAATTTGTCGTGGGTAAGGAAGGTATCTACTGTATGGAAATGTTCTTTTTCTTTCGAATATGGGATTTCGAAGACTAATACTTATGTATTTTGTTTTCTGAAAAATATTGTTTTTATTTAGATTTACGAGTGTTTTATACACTTACAATTTTTCAAATTTACAACGAATAGCTGATAAAAAGAAGCGATTAAGTTAACTATTCAATATTTTAAATTAAATTTCGTATGAAATTAAACAGTACAAGAATCAATCAAAACAATTTATATATAAAAATAACTCTTAATTCCTTCATACATCATTCTAAACTCACAATGACCAGTAAAAAATGTGTAAAAACGCTGTTTTCAGTCTAACCCATTCCACATTTTTAGTGTGTCAAATGCCACAAAGAAAGCAAATCGAATAGTCCACTCCTAATTCCCGTCGCAATAATAGTTAGAAAAGAATCGAGCAAAAAGCGCGCCCGCGAGAGAGAGAGAGAGAGAGAGAGAGAGAGAGACGCGAGCACGAACACGCCCACTACAATTGAACTCGGGATTTTCATTTTCAATTTTCAAAAGCGAATTCGAGATCGCGCACTTTCCGCCTTTTACTCGTGTATCCTATCCGTTCCATTAAGGAGGGAGAGAAAACGCCTAAAAAGCTACCCTTTCTCTTTAAGCTTCTCTGCCTTTGACAGAAGCTGGAGAATTGTATTTTAGCTGACTTATACAGAGTGCTTTATGAACCGATACCTCGGAACTTTTCCTTACATTGGACAAGATTCTGGGACTGGAAGATATTATCGTAAACTTCGAACTTACGTTTTGATCCTTGAGAGAAGAGATCGAGCTACTGCTGCTACTGCTACTGCTTCCTCTCTCCCTCTCCGTCCTTCCACTTTTCTCTTCCGTCTTTTTGGCCAACGTGACGCTGAATCTCGTGGATGGTAAGTAGCGAGGATTAAGGAAACTTTCCATGAAGTCGACATTCCAATGACGCGTGCACGTCTCTCTCTCTCTCTCTCTCTCTCTCTCTCTTTCTCTATTTCACCCTCTTTCACCCTCTTTCTTTCTCCGTCCTCTCCCTTGCTCTCCGTTACGGCCTCACGGATCGTATGTATGGAAAGCAGAGCAAGCGGGGCAGGAGGACGGGGGAGGGGGAGGGGGTGAGAGAGGACTTTTGAATGCGATATTTTAACTCTGTTGGAAACTAAATGTTTTATTCAGCCTCTTATCCTTTGCTTGCAGCGTGGAAATCGCGCGGCAGAGCCTCTCGCCCCGGCCGGCGCATAGAGTCCGGGCTCATTGTATCCCCCGAAAAGTTTCCCCCGAGCGCTAGAGAGAGAGCAAGTTTTCCTGTTCAACATCTGTGTAAGAATCATATCCGTAATCTTTTCCTGCGCTGCCGCTACTGCCGCTACTGCCGCTGCTGCTGCTGCTGCCCAGCGTCGCATTATGCAATCGAGCCTTTCAGTCCGCCACGAAATCTCGAGGATATACTTGATTCTTTTGACGTTGGACGTGGGAGGAACAGCCGCTTTCTCAATTGTATTCAATGGAGATATTGTAATTTGTAAGATGTTGTGGTGCGAATGCCGAGGATTGTGATTCACTGTAGTTTTGGCATTGTGAATGATTATTCGAACGCGAAAGTCGGATGCTTTCTATTCAGTTCTTGCGTCTTAATTTTGGTGTGAATTCATTAAAATATTTTTAAAAATGTAAACATAAAAAATCTATAATTTGCTGAAAATTGGTATATATAGATGCTCAGAAATAAGAAGAAAAAAGAAAGTCCTAATAAGTTTTTTTGGTACCGACGAAATTAAACCATAATGTGTCTCTTCTGTCAGCAATAATCATGAAATCCTAATATTTCAACTGAACTTATGAAAACAAACCATCATTTGTGGCTACGCACGCGTTCGCAATTGAAAAACTTGTTGGCGTGCAAGCAAAATATGTAAATATTCCAATTGCGAGTCCGATAAAACAATTCGTAATTCCTATTTCAACTTCCTCTTAACAATTTCCCCGCTATAAATTAGAAAAGTTTTTAAAATTATTGACGAGGAAGATCGAGAATTCAAGTGGTTGATTTACGAGGTCAAGGTCTTTTGATGGTGAGACAAAACGAGGGAGAGAAAGAGAGAGAGAAAGCTGAAAAATGGAGTGGCAGTATCTTAGCCTTTTTATTCGCCGGAAGGTCTGCTGCTTCGTGTTCACGAAAACTCCCCCAGAAAATAGAAATTTTGCGCTGGCAAGTAGGGAAAGGGAAGGAAAGGGGAGAGTTAGAGTAAGAGAGAGAGAGAGATAGAGAGAGAGAGAGAGAGGCCAAGGTCATATTTGAATGGCGAATGTTCCTTTGGCGAGCATTAGGAGAACTTGGCCACGTGTAAGGGCTGCTGCCACCGCCGACGCTGCACGTTCTCACCAAATAGGATTACGCAAACGAAGTGAAATATAATGGTTTATGCGAAATCACCGGAACTGTCGAGAAAAAGTTTTATCGCGCACGCAAATGGCCTTCTGAAGTGCTACAGAATTTTAGACATTATACAAAACCACATACAGGGAAATTTATGTTTTCGGTTGATTTTAAATACGCATTCAAAATGCATGATCCTGCAATGCTTTCTTTTTATGTATTGAATATTTC
The DNA here is from genome assembly GCA_900490015.1 of Megastigmus stigmatizans. Classification (NCBI taxonomy): domain Eukaryota; kingdom Metazoa; phylum Arthropoda; class Insecta; order Hymenoptera; family Megastigmidae; genus Megastigmus; species Megastigmus stigmatizans. Next base: position 10,422 of record UELV01178095.1, on the reverse strand, counting down.
AAAACTTCAACTTTAACAGAATTTTTGAATATAAATAAAATTGTATTATTTGTCAAGGCACGTATTAAGAATAAGAAAGTATTCAGTAGGCAAAACTTTATGCAGATTTACATTTTGAGTATACAGGAATTGATATATGCTTAACTTTATAAAAGAAATTGTTTAGAACAGCCCTCTGAAATTGTATAGTATTATAACTCTTTATTCGGAATAAATAATTATGTAAAATAACAAAACATTAAAATACATTAAAGAATTTTCAATTTTGATTAAGTAACTTCCGTTAAAAATATTAAAAGTGACTGAGTGAGTTTGAGTAAGCATTTCAGAAAGCAAATCAAAGTTTTATATCGAAGTAGTAACGATTTTTAGTAATTTTTTTAATAACATAAAGTTACAAAAATATTTTACCTGAAGGTTTTGAAAATGGAACAGTTTCTTCGTGGCTATTTCGTTGCAATACTCTTATCTCATATTTCGTATTGTTAAAGGATTTATAGATTCAATCAAAACAAAATAAGATTAAGCTAACACTCCCTAACAAAAACTCGATATGTAGTAAAAATAACAACGCTTCAGCGTGCTAAATTTGCAACGAAATTGCACAAGTACGTATACGTTCTTTGATTACTGAAAAGACAGTAATCATCAGTGTTTGTAAACAGGAACGCACCATTGCCTCCGCTTTAAATAATTCATAAGCAGTGTAGTGCTGTGTTCGTGGTCACATCATCGGCTAGTTCCCTGATTGGCTCAAATTTACGAGCCATTGTCATCTGATTGGCTGCGTTTGTGTTCCAAACAGCATCTGGAAAGAAACTATACACTTTCAAAATATTGAACGTAAATGCCAGTATTTATATTTCTTTTTGCTCAACAGGTAAGAAAACGTAGCGTAGTATGAAAAATATGAAAAAAAAAGTATGAAATAACTTTATTTAATATAATGCAAATGACCTTTTGTGGTTAACAAAAAAATGTTGAAGCAAATTCAGAAACTTCGTTACAAAGCTCATTATTATTATCATACTAAAATAATTTAGTTTAAAATGTTTAAAGATAAAATGTTGAAATCATTCACATATTATTTTTAAAGAGTTTTGACTTCAAGCAGCTTAGCAAAAGACGACGCGTGCTTGACACAAATCTGATAAAAAAATCTATAATATCGCGTTCTTTTTATACAACGACACAGTCAAGACAGCTGTGATTTTTTTCCGACAGTCGCTCAATTTTTCAAACGAACTCCTTTAATCCGTATACAGCATTCGACACTTAACATTTTCAAATGCTTGCTGTCAAAGTAACAAAAAACCGCTGTGATGTGTGCCTCTTGCGTCACCCGCTAGCTCCGGTATTCCATCAACCAGCCAACTATTTTCAGTTTTATAAATCACACTCGATTCAAATTACTGTCTCGTAACTCGTGCGACAGAGCGAAAAAGCAAAAACAATTTCTCGTGGAAAAACTGGGCAAATTGTGTAGCCAAAAAGCAGCTGGCTACAGTCACACTCAGTCGTACCGCAGTGCGCGTGCATGTATATTTTAGTCCATCAGCGAAGCGAAAAACGAATGTGCATTATCGGAGCCCTGGTCCGATGCATATAGGATGCCTTCGTTACAATGACGATTTTGATACGGCGCGTTGCACTCGCTACTCTCTCTCTCTCTCTCTCTCTCTCTCTCTCTCTCTCTCTCTCTGTCTCTCTCACTCCCCCTCCCTCTCTTTACTGGCCACAATGCGCTCTCGCCCGCTGCAATTTCACTTCGGTCTGGTGGACCTCGTCGTAGTCGTCGTCGCTGTTGTCTCTGACAGTTTGACGCAACTTCGTCGCGGGAGAGAGGGAGAGAAGCGGCCGGTCCGGCTGCGCCCGGCAGTTATGAGTTGTCTAATTGTTTTGTCATTGTTTTAACGCGAGCATTGTGTGCGTTGTCGTCGCTTGCTTCTTGTTATACCTGGAACTCTGCCTAAGCGCTCGACTGTAATGTACCGATGCTCTTATTCTAACCATTGTTGCTATTGTTGCGAGGTGTGTCGCTGTCTCCGGATACTGAACTGACGGACTTTCCATATCTTCGGCTACACGACGGTGCGACTGCGATTGTTTGCTGCTTCCGCGCTTCTGCGATATCTTGATCTCGTTCGTTTGTTTATTTGACCTGATTGTATTGGATGAATGAATTTTACCGAGTGATTGTGGGATTAAGAGTACCAGGAAGTCCTCCACTAGCCTTGTTGATCATTGGAAGTTTGTTTTGTACAGTTTGAGGAAAATATAATATAAAAGTTTACGAGAAAAATAATTTTTTATATGATTTTTACAAATATATTTTAGTGTTTTAAACATTTTTTAATAATTTATTTTTATGGAATGACTTTTCTTTCAGTTAAATACCCGAATTAGATATTCTTCGCATATATTTCCGATAAAAACCATTAATCTCTAAAATCATAATTTTCCTCTTTGGTTTTCAATTGGTGTTACTCTCATGTTAACTCAGAATATCTGTTACCTAGTAAATATGGGAGTGAAAAGTTGGAGGATATACTAATATATACTAATATATTATTTTCGTAATTTTGGCACTCGGACTTTACATTTATTCATATGACACATATTTCATATTCAAGCGCTCATTTTTATTACATCTATCGCATATGCATGAAATTTCATACCTTTATTGAATAGAACTACAGTTCTCGGGTTTATAAAACTTCAAAATCCAAATTTCAATTACCAAACGTTCTAAAATAAAATAAAAAGTAACAGTAAAAGATTTTGTGCAACATTGCATACGACTTTTTTTATAATACTCAACTGCGCAGTCCTACGGCAATCATAACTCGCATTTTTCAACTGGCACTGGCATTGTGAGTTTTAAAATTGTAGTGGCAGTTAAGCGAGAGAGAGAGGGAGAGAGAGAGAGGGAGGGAGAGAGAAAGAGAGAGAGAGAGAAAGAGAGAAAGTGGGGAGGCAAAAAGATGAAAGAGAGTACCTGCGCGCGTGCGCGACTTTGAAGGAAATTTTTTAATAACGCCGCTTGTCAAAAACGTTTTCGACAGCGTCACCGACATTTGGCGCCAGCCAATATTACGCTCAAACGTTTTAGCAGCTGGCATCTGCTGACACGGTGAACTCTTTTGCAAAGTGGAAAAGAGAAAGGTGGATGAGAAGAATAGAAGACCGAGAGATATGGAGGGAGACAGGGGAGAGAGGGTAAAAGAAAATCAACTTGGCTTCTTGTATCTAATGCGACTTTATTAAAAGCTCGAGCACTTGCTCCTTGCTCTTTCGCTCTCTTCTCTCCTTCTCCATGAGGAAGTTGGAACGCGTATCAACGAAAAGCGACGACATTGCAGCTCATCTTGTCCTATTTGCCCCAGGTTGTCCTACGCTTCCAGAGTTATTTCCTCACAGAGTAATTATTTTGTTTATTATATCAGATATTCTAAGTGAAGAGTGGAAGTATAATTATGTTTTCCCCTTTTTTATTTAATGCTACGAAATTTTGATGAATACAACCAAGCCCGATGAAAATGATTAAATAAAACTTTAATTAAATATAAATAGCTGCAAAAAGAGATTAATTTTTTTTTTATTTTGCGAGATCGACGATGTACAAAGCGAACGGTGCTCTGTACCTTTAGAATGCGTTCGAATAAGCTGGCTTTTTAGAGATAAATTCACAGAATTTTCATAGCATTTAAATTCACCGAGCTTATATTTTTGCGCCTCCTAAATAGAATATTGAAATGTTTTATTTTTAAACTTTATTCTCTTAAAAATGTAATGTAGCTTGGTAAATACAATTAATAATAATTCAGATTTAAACAATTGCTTTTATTTGAACATTACGTTGCATTTCACAGATTTCACGAAAGTAATGTGCATCTCACAATTAATATATCAATTTATTTTATAAAAGCTCAGTGTATTGTATGAATCCTCTTATTTGTTTTAAATAATCCTTTGCGCATTTTTCCATCGAATGATTGCCACAATAAGTTAGAGGAGTTAAGCTATTGACATTATTCTATGATAATAAAATGATCGATTTATTCGGCTAAAAGCTGTGATATTGATTACATAATCAACCTTTTAATCAAATTTAGAATGAATAAAGTGCAGCTACGAAGTTACTGCTCGAAATTGAAACTTTATCTCGAGGATTGAAATGAAATTCCTATTCATGCTTATCTGTTCAAACGCGCGCAATTCGAATTAAATATAGAAGTTCGCCTTTGGGTAATTGAAAAATGAATCAAAAAATGTCGAGAATAAAAATTACTTTGAGGGAAATAAGGGGAAATTTAGAAGAGAGAGGATTGAGACCCATTCATGTTCGAATATATAATGAGAGTGGTGCATTTACCAAGCGCCTGGATAAAAACAAGTTTCTCCGTATTTCCGAGTAAGAACAGCCCCCGCGATACTCACCCGAATTTTATATTAAATATATGTTAATCTTTATTTGTTTGGAACTCTTGGATAGTGGCGATATAATCCGGTTAAGCTGGGGGTAGCCGCGAAGTTTTTAATTACGCCCGACGTCACCGTAAAAATCCACAAATGGTTCACATGGAAAAATAAAGTGGGAAGAAGAGTGAGGTAGAGAGAAAGAGAGAAGTGAGCAGCGTGAAAGAGTCGAATGAAAAAATAATAATACTTTAAAATGTTTGGGAAGTGTTTTCGCCAAGATTATATTTAGAGAGAGTTTCAACTTTTGCATTCTCTCTCTTTGCTCTGTACGAGAAAACGTTATTTGTGAGTATTTAGCGAAACATTTAAAAATGTTTTAAGAACAGATTAAGTACTTTAGAAGCTTGATTAATGAATCTTCAGAATACAAATAACGCTTAGTGCCTAGAGTAACTTTTAATACTTTTAAACTCTTTAATGGTAATCGGTGGAACCTGTAGAACATTAACAATTTTTTTACTTACCAAATAATAAGTAAATTTTTATTTTTGAAACTTATCCGAAATGTTTCTACGATTTAATTATTAATTTGCATGTCAGAAATAATGAATTAATAATAATAAATAATTAATTTATGTATTTTATCTTTAGTATAATGAAATTTACACGGAATTAGTCTCTAGTGACAATAGTAACATTAACTTTTAATAAAATAATCCATGACAGATGAATACGTTTACATTGACACAAACCTGTATGCCACTTCATCGTATTTTAGTCTGTTCCGTTGAACCGAACAATGACTTTGTCCACGTCAATTATAAGAGCCATTAAGCAGAGAATTATTAATGTAACATTGATAAATATTTACAAAATATGTATTCCGAAATAAGAGACAACCAATTGCAGTTTTCTTTCTCAGAAGTTTAACTTAATTTGAATTAACGATGCTACCTAATACTATATCTATAATACAAAAATTAATCCGATTATAATTGTAATTTAAATTTCCTGTAAAATATTTGTATAAAATTTGGAAACAGAAAACCGCAAATAAAGTACAATCTTCAGTGTGAATTTCAATTCATTAAAGATCCAAGATAAACTTATAAATATTGTGCCATTTTTTAATGGAAAATGTTTAAAAAAGACCGAGTCCACTATATCCATATACTTGATTCCTGGAAGTAGTAATAGACGAATGAGACAAGACACTGATTTAAATTGACAGTTCTACATTTTATAATTATAATTCCCTTTTTAGTTTTTAGAACGAATCATATACTATTCTAAAGGCATGACGACTCATGTTTAAAGTGTTGATCTCTCCTACAGAATAGATTTTAACTCCATAATATTTTGTATTCGAAAAGCTATTGAAGAGAAGAAAATGATTCGTCAAGGGGACGTCGGTGTATATTTACCTTTAATTTGACGCGCCAACGGGAGAAGCTATAGAACGATCGGCCCCCAAAAGGAGCAGCAATGGTATTATCCTATACTACGAAATATATAGTAATAACAGAGAGAGCGAGGCTCGCTCGACAATCGAGGCCAAACACGACTCGCGCTTGAATGTATCGATGAGCGATTATTGCACGTATTGCTGATTGAATCGAGGCGGACGCGTCGGCGCTTGGCTATTGGTGCATTTATACCCCCGGTAATCTAATTATACGAGTTTAATCTAATTACAACAGTGGCGAATGTACTTCCCTATATAACTCTCCTGTCCCTCTCCCCACTGCTGCTACTGCTGGCTATCTGCGCACTTTTCCATTAGAGGCGCCGCGGTTAAAATCACTCGAATGCGATTTCCATTTGAGGTTTCGCGCGCTGCAGCCGGCCTATAGCGCGATCGCGCGGCTCGCGGCCCGAAATATTTTCTCAGTTGTTTGCGAAGGTTGATTAAAAATTACGAAACACGCGCGCCATGCCAAGTGGGGCTGGGCTTTATTTCGTCCGGTAATTATAAAATAACACTCACGTCGCGGCCCATAAATCTGAGGGAATTTGAATCTATTGTTAAAATTATTTTATTATGGACGGCAAGCGGTTTTAAGCCGCGCGCTGCGCTTTCCTTTCCTTTTTTTCTCGAAATTGTCGAACCATTTTTATTTTGTTATAATTTATTGCGCCTCTGAAACTGGTCGATCGATCGATAATGAATAATTGTACGAACGATAAAATGAAAATTAATTATTTCCTCGGGTAATCAAATATGCTTAAGGTATTAATGATAATTTTTAAAATTACCTATTATCGTGCAACAAATTCTTCCCATATTTTAATTATTTGGTCGTACGAAAAGAGAAAAATATCTTGCAAAATATAGAAGATATCCAGCACGCTTGTGCGTCCTGGCGCAGTCAGTGAACTGTACGGAGACGTCTAACGTCGTTGCCCCAGCCCTCGATCCGTATAGTTGATCCAGCCACGCACGGTGTCTTCCGGCGAGTCTCGCCTTCAATTCCTTCTAACACGCTTACGTGGCTTGCCTCGGAGCTTGCGCTTTCTCTCTCTCTCTTTTGCCGAAGAAAACTGAGAAGAGCGCAACCGAGCGCGAAAAAAGTGCGGGCGGGCGAGCGAGCGCAGCTGGAAAAGAAAACAGGAATAGCGGCGGGACGGGTGAAGGGGGGGGAGGAGGGGTGGCGTACGCTGCGAGTGGAATTCCGAAGAAGCGCGGCAGTGGCGGTGGTGGCGACGGCGGCGAGCTTCGGCTGCAACAGCGCGGATACATCAGTCAAAAGTTTTCGAGCAGCAGCGTCTTCGCGCGAAACCTTTCAGAGCTAGCATCGTGCGCGCGAGCCCCGGCAAAAAGCCATTCGATACTTTCCAAACTGCCGAGTAGTCGAGGGAAAAGAGAATTAGGAGGGAGAGGGCGAGGAAAAAGAGCGAGCAAGAAGGGCAAAGTGTGTGAGAGAAAGAGAGAGAGAGAGAGAGAGAGAGAGAGAGAAGAAGCGAGCGGATCGAAGTGTAGAGAGGAGCGAGAGGAGAGAAAGGGAAAATCTCCCACTTGTAGCTCTCTCGGAGATATTTACTCCGATCTGGTGCGAGCGCGCGTCGCTCTCTCGCGCCAGCCTGCAGAGAGCTAGATCTTGAGTGACGCTCAGACTTCCTTCCACTCTCGCACCCTTTCCCGTCGCTCCGGCTCCTCTATTTTCAACCTTGACGAGCGCGAGAAGGACGAATTTTGCGGGGGCCTAGAGGTGGAGACGCCTCGATGGAAGTCTGACGCGCCGCGAGAGGAAGAAAAGATCACCGATTGATGCGTCACAGCTCGCCGATCCGTACGTTTTTCTCACTGGCTGTGCATCGGTTTGATAATATTGGGAAAGCCCTAATTTATCGTACGCCATTAAGTGATCCTTGATTTCAAAAATAGGGAAAGGTGGGTTTGTGGGATTGACGAAGTCTATCGAACTCGCTGTATCGTCGCGCTGTGATTATTTCCGAGGATACATTTCGATGCTTGAATAGTTAAGAGGAGACGAAGCAAGCTGGTATCGATTGGGCGAGATTCTCACTGTGGTACTCGGATTGCGAGAATCACGTCATAATATTCATCTAGTATTGGTGTGCTTTTATATAATTTTTCGGGAGATGAGTTTTATTGAAACTAAAAATAAAGCGATATTGTAAAAGTTCGAGGAGATTTTTCATCTCGATGTTTGTGTACTATTTTTCTGTAATATTTTGCAATCGCAATCGACCTAAGTGTACTATACGTGAAATAAAATTTGAAAATGTAATTATTGATCTACATTAGAATATGTCACAAAAAATCATAGTTTCATTTTTAAAAAATTTATCTTTACCCCAAAAATGTCATACTAGTTAGAGAAATAAAGATCCATTTATTTAAATAGAAAAGGCAATTAAAACTGATAACGAAACTACACTTGTACAAGAATGTGCAATCCCGGCCAAATGCGCAAATTCCCCATTTCAACGTCTGTGTGTCAATTACATGAATCGAGCTAATAAAATTTGCGTCTTAATACAAGCTTTGCAGAGTACCAAGTGCGAACGTTTCGCAGCAGGGAGATAACGAAGACCCCAAGTATCTCAAGTCGGAAGGTGTATGAATGCACGAAACGGAACTCAAGACCTCCAGCCACTTTCTCTCCAACCTCCCCCCCTCCCCCCTCTCTCTCTTTCACCACTCGGAAGATGCCAATTTTCGCGATTCGACTGGAATTTCGGTGGTATTAGTCGTCCTCGTCGTCGTCGTCGTCGCCAGCGGCTCAACTCGAGCCTCGCTTTCCTCGGCATAGAATCCTCTCGACGAAGGTACTTTGGGCGAACGGCGCAGGCTTTAAAGCGAAACCGATCCGATTCAAGGCTAGATTCGATCGAGGAGCAAAGAATCGATCAGAGAATTACCTTTTCAGATAGCGAAGAGGGAGTGAAAGAGAGAGAGAGAGAGAGAGAGAGAGAAAGAGAGAGAGAGCTGCTTCCCTCGCCTCGTTTTCTCCCAGCCCCCGGAATCACCCGACGAAGGCTTGGTGGGAGGGTAGTTTCTTCAATTTCCAGCCCTGCTAACCAGATTGAATTTCTATCGTCGTCGCTTCTCCTAGTTTGCGGTGGGGAGTGAAGTCGATGGCTTGGGTAGTGTCGGTTGCCGATCATTTCGCGCGATACCGGCGGACCGCCCGCGTAACTGGGTTATGTTTGGAAAAATAGTCCCGAGTAGAACGTAATTTTTCTACCTACGTGGAATGCCTTTCTCGATGCGCCCGAGGTTACCTTTTCTTTCTTGTTTTCGTTTTTGTTTCCCGTCCCATTTTCTCTTTGTCATTATCGCACCTGACCTTTTTTTTATTCATTCCTTTTCTCACACTCTCTCACTCCCCCCCCCCTCTCTCTCTCTCTCTCTCTCTCTCTGTCGCATTCTCTCTCTCTGTTTTTTTTCTATTTAGTTTTATAAAGTTATTTCGCCCATATCGACGTTAATGCTCTCGCGCACATTTCAAGTTTCCGAATGGTAATAAGAAAAAGTCCCGCTTGGACTTTTATTCCACTCCTTTGCGATTCATTAATTTACTTGCTGTATTGGTTTTCAATGAATCAAGACCTGATACGTAATCTGATGAAATACTGTTTGAACGATGAAGCTGTTTGCTCCTTTGTCGATGCACGTAATATCGTACACGTTTACTTTTTTCAAAAGTATATAAATATTCAGGCGCAAGAATTAATTATCACTCTTTTACTAGTTTAGTGCAAAGTAAATTATGCTTATCGAACAAACGTACAAACACACGCGCACACATAGACTTATTGGAGAATAGACGCGTAGGGATTCGAGCTAATATTCGCGCAACAATGTCGAACAAGAAATCCATCGGTGCTGTATAGAGCGATTGGCAGTTTCGCTCGCACTGCTTCCGCATGCATGGGCTCTCCCGAAGGCAAAGTTTGTGCAGCCGTGGGCGAGCTTGTGTTGCTCCGCACCCAAGTGTTGTGCACTGCACATACGTTGTAACTTTGTAATTTGATTAAGCACGGCGACGCGTTCTGATGCGCGTGGTTCGTGTAAGTAGCGTGCTGCTAGCTCAACGAGTGCCATCGAAGTGAAAGAAGATATAGCTATGAGGATGTAGGATTTTTTGAAGGATTAATCGAGTATATCGTCCAAAAGTCGATTCACCTTTTATTTAAATTCTATTTATATAGTTTTTGTCAAGCTTTTTCGGAACTAGTTATAATTGCTTGTGTATAGACATTTTTAATTTACAATTGTTATTAAATTTTTAAGAAAAATGTTAACACGAAAACCTAAAGAAACTCAATCATTTTTTCATTAATTTTGCAGAAAAAAACCTGCGCTAGCATTCGAAATTGCCTTTAAAAAAGCCATTAACGTTTCGCGATGAATCTCTTAGAGCCTTGTCTTTTTTCTTCGATATCTCGCTATGGTCATTAAGAAGAAAGTATGAGAGAGCGCGATAGAGCTAGAGAGCGAAAAATAACGAGAGAAGGAGAGAGAGAGAGAGA